>JASDQU010739539.1:95154-107028 GCA_032191745.1 Picea mariana | reverse complement strand
TGTGTGTGTGTGTGTGTGTGTGTGTGTGTTGTGTTGTGTGTGTGTGTGTTGTGTGTGTGTGTGTTTGTGTGTTGTGTGTGTTGTGTTGTGTGTGTGTGTGTGTTGTGTGTGTGTGTGTGTGTTGTGTGTGTGTTGTGTGTGTGTGTGTGTGTGTGTTGTGTGTGTTGTGTGTTGTGTGTGTTGTGTGTGTGTGTGTGTGTGTTGTGTGTGTGTTGTGTGTGTGTGTGTAGATTAAAAGAACGAGTTTCTGAAAATGAATTAAAAAATACTAGAATCAGGTCCTATGCCAAAGAGTACATCAGATATCTCTTTCAACATCATGAGTGCATTCATCATAAAAAAAAAATCAACAGAGAAAAGTTGCAGGGGAATTCTTATGCTAACTATACCACTGCCAGTAGACTCCTAAAAGACATATTACTATAAAATACATTATTTAACTTATCAAAAGTAAATTTATTAGAAGACACCTTGTCATGGAGGAAAAACTATTTCGTGTGCCTGACCATCCAACTCCACTTGTCCTATGTGAAGCAACACTCCTTGATTGGATTGTGTGATGGATTTGGAGTTGTAACTTCATAGGACATGAAATAGATCCACCTATTCAAACTATTCTAAGAAATTTAGGATACATCGTTGAATACAGAAAGAGACTTCATCGGGCATTGATCATTACTTACAGAATTGAGAAATTACAATCTAGGATTCACCACAAATTGTTAATCTTGTATGATTTAGAGATCGATCCAAATGCATTCCCATCCATACTTCCCAATAATCTTCATGGTTATTCGTCGCTTGCCCCAATCCCCAGGAAAAATATGTTTCTCTTTGGCTATCGAGATGAATAAAAACCTCTCTTTCTCCTACAACCCCGTGGTTTCCTTTTGAAGCTATGTCAAAGAAGAGAACAAATCCTTCTCTTTATTTGACCCACACTTCAAATTTTTGACTGTCCATTATGATTATGACCTCAATAGATTGAGGGGGTTCGATTATGAAGTTGTCACCATGACTGGAAGGCTTGATAACTTTTACCCATAGACTTTCCTCTTCGGTGAGTCCTACAAATTCTTGAGCTTTGATTCCATGAGATGTAAAAAAATTTGAAAGCAAAGAAAGGGTTCACATAGATACTTTCCCAGGATTTGTTTGTTTATCATTAAAAATTATATTATTCCAAGCCAGCAAAATCCCCTAGCACAAAAATTTGGCAAGGTTATCCACACTCAAGCAACTATAGAGTTTGAGCGCAATTGACTTCGATATTTTTTCTTCCATTGCACAAACATATCGATCCAAGAGTAAGACAGATGAATGACAAACCCAACTTCACTAAAGGCGTGTGTCCAGACCTACCTTGAAAATTGGGATTCTCTAAAAAGATGAGCTTGAGTTTCTTCATCTTGATGACATAGGACGCACCACAAAGGTCCTTGTATATTTATTTTCTTGAGGTTTTTAGCTATTAGCAGTTTATCATGAGATAAAACCCAACAAAAAGTATTTACCTTTGGAAGACCGTCGCAATTCCAAATCTTTTTCCACATATTCGAGGTTTTCTGAGGTGCTATGTTGAGGAGAACTTGGTATCCGTCTTTGGCTGAATATCTCGTCACTTCATTGGGGGTCCAAACTCTGTTGTTCTTAAGGATTTGTTGAACTGGAGATTTTTGTTTAAGGAGGCATTGCAAATCCTCTCATGAACCAATGAGAGGACCAAGAAGAGAATCAACTTTCCATCCCTGTCATTTCCCTCAGAGGTCCCAAGAGACAATGTCAGATAATCTTACATATCCCTTTTCTTCCATCCAAATCCATAGATCGCACCGACCCTTTGTCTAACCTAAAGGGGTACCTCCCACCAAATTGTCCTTCCAAAGTTGAATTCTTTGTCCATTTCCTAACTTCCAACCAAGATGATCTAAGATAATAGGAGAATCTTCTTTGCAAAAATCTCCATACTTTAGAACCAATTCTATAACAATTAATATCTTCGGCTCTATATGCCTTGTATCACTTGAAAGATTTCCAAAGGAAATATTTTTTTCACCCCTTTGTCAAATATGAGAGTAATTTCCAGACTATTTTTGCTCCAAGTGCAATTTTCAGCAGCCTTGGATCTTTTATGGCTAGGCCCCCTGTTTCCTTTGGTAATCTTATAGTACCCTAGTTAATTAAGTGAAATATTTTCTCATTATGTATTCCACCTTGCCAAAGAAATTTTTGACTCATTCTACTTATTTGATTCATGAAACTTTTCGGTGCTAATAAGCCAACACATAAGTAAATGGGCAAAGAGGATAGTATTGACTTAATTAAAACAATGTGCCCCACTAGATTGAGCCAATGCACCCCCCAGGCCTGAATTTTCTTTCTGAAATTTTGTACGATCGAATCCCACTCTGCCAGCTTGTTGGATTCCAGGGAGATAGGAATTCCCAAGTATTTTAAGGATATTCAGGAGACAAAGTATGAAAATTCTAATATTGCAGCAATGCCTTGAATTACTTCTTTTGAGCAGTTCCAGGAATAAATTTTTATTTTTTGCTTATTTGTTTTCCCTCCTGAAATACTTAAAAACAGGTCTAGCATTGACTTGAATATTTTGGAAATAAGTTTTGAAGCAAAACCCAAAAACAATGTGTCATCTACAAATTGGGAATGATTGATATATTTGATGGTTCTTGTAATGGAGATACCATTAAATCTTCCTTCAACCCTTTCTTTTTTCAATATTTTAACTGATTCTGCCATGATAATATACAATAGAGGGGAGAGAGGGAAGCCATGTTTTATCCCTCGCAAAGCTTGGAAGAAGGTTGAAGGTCTATCATTTACTAGAGGGGCTATCCAAGATGCTCCAATACAAGATTTAATCCACCTTATAAAATGTGAAAAAAAACAACATTTTCAAGCATTGAAAATAAAAATGAATGCATTACCCAGTCAAATGCATTATCCATGTCCAATTTGATCACAATCCCTCGATCAACGCTTTCACTACCTAAATGTAGAGCTTCCTGTACTAAGATGATATTGTGTAATATGTGTCTCTTCTAAATGAATCCTCCTTGATTCTTTGAGATCAATTTGGGAAGGATATTTTTTATCTTGTTAGCAATAATTCTGGTGAGAATTTTATGCACAAAGTTGCATAAAGAGATTGGCCTGAATCTGGAAAAATATGAGGGCTTTGTCTCTTTGGGGATAAGAGCTAGGAAGGAGGAATTTGTTCCACCTCCTATTTTGTCTTTAAACCTTATAGAATTGAGCATTCAACTTAGGTCTCTTTTTATTAAGTGCCAAAAATCTCAGAAAAATTGTATGGAGAATTCATTTGTTCCTGGAGATTTGTTTGGTCCCATATACCAGATAAATTATATAACTTCTTTTTCCTAAATGGGGGCCATTAAGGTCTGAATTTTCAAATTTGTCATTACCTCTGGGACTGGGCACAAGAATATTTCAACCTCTACATGATCTAGATCTTCACTTCCAGTGTAAAGGTTCTTATAGTGCCCATATGATTCTGTTTTAATTATTGAATCGAGGAGATATTAGTCCCATTGGAAGAGTTTATGGATTTTACTCTATTTTACAGCTCACGGGCCTTAGCTTGCTTATGAAAGAAGCTATTGTTTTGATCCCAAACTTTAACCACATGCTACGGGATTTTAGCATCCAATGTTCCTCTTCCTCTCGATTTAGATGGAAGAGTCAAGTTGTTGCCTCTTTCTCTTTTTCCAAGTGTGAAGTGGTGACCTCCTATTTTTCCATTACTTCATACAACCAATTGTTGTTGCACATCTTGTTTTTTTTTATCTAGAGGCTTGAAGCTTTTCTTTTCCCATTCCCTCAGAAAAAAATTAACCTTCTTCGGTTTGGATTCCCATATGAATCTAGGAGAGCCTGTAAAATGGGTAAGCCAAGATTTATTGATGAGATCAATAACACCTTACTCACAGAGCCAAAGGGGATTAAATCAAAAAGGGAGGGGACCCAAGTCCTATGATTCTTCCATGGACAGAGTCATAGGTGTATGATCAGATTCTCTGAAAGCTAAAATACGAGAGAATTTATCAAGTCCTTTCAAAATCCAATCACTATTGATGATAAAACGATCCAACCACTTGACTATATATTGACCACAAGCTCTTTGATTGGCCCACGTATAAAAGCACTGCTTATGGGCCACAACGACAAGATCCCATTCATACAAAAGATATTCTAGTTGCTTACGAAACGAGTCTCAAACCGAGTTTTCTCCTTTCTCCTGAGAAGAATAAAGGATAGTGTTTAAATATCCAACCACTATGTAATTGTGATGAAATCATTCTTGTTTTAGTTGAAGCATCTCTGCCCAAAATTATTGCTTTTCTCCATACAAAACAAGCCCATAAACATTGATGATATTGAATAAAAAGCCTGAGGATTGATGCTCTAATCTTGTGACTATTATAAGATTCTTTTTGCAATAATTTTGAAGGAAGAAATGGGCATTATCCCAAAAGGTTCCCAATCCCCCTAAAGCACCATGTGAACTTTGAACTAAACATGTGCTATTTATAGAAAATTTTACTGCTAAATTAATAACTTCATTTTCTCCTAATTTTGTCTCTTTGATGAGCAGGATGGTCAGATTTTCCTTCCTGATTAAATCTCACATAGCTTGGACCCATGAAGAATTCCCAAGCTCCCTGTAGTTCCAAGAGACAAATTTCATTATTTAACAGTGTATGGATGAGTCTTTCCTCCCTCATGTCCTTGCGTGGTTCCTTGAGATTCTTTTCCCTGTGCATTCTTGAAGATTTCTAGAAGAGTAGGTTGGGAGCCCGATATTTTATTCCTTTTTGTCTCTGTAACATGAGCTTCAGTTTGGGAAGGTCATCCTTGACTTTGATTAGGATTGTAAAATTCCACACTATCGCTTTCTTCCAAAGTTTTTTGCGCTACCTCATTTCTTGTTACCACTCCTTGTGAAGGTTCAGGCTTAAAGGTTCCACTTTTACTTCCATGAGGATTGGAGGGATTTCCAGGTTGACACATTGATATTTCCTCTATTGGTTGTGAATTGAATGTGAAATATCCCCAAAGGTTTGTTATCGGATCAGGGGGAAGGGTTAAATCTCTTGTTGAATATTCTTGACCTTTATCCTTTGGATCTTCCTATGTCGAGATCTCCCCTTCTTCTTGATGATATTCAGTGTGCTGCAAAGCCTAGAAACGGTTGTCCAAAGTCGTAGCTATTGATGGATTTGAAGGTTTTTTTTTTTGCGTCTGTCCTCCCTTCCCTTTCCTAGATGATTTTTTTGGGGTTTATCATTCTTGTGATGATTTTGCTTGTTTTGACGTTGTATTTGGGGATGATTTTTTGCAATATTTTGAAAAATGTTCATACTCATGACAGATCTTGCACTTGAAAGAATTTTTCTCGTAGTCTAGCTTTTGGCAGTGTGTCCAACCATCTTGAGTGAGATTTTTCTCTTGTGGAAGTCCTTTTTCTTGATCCACCTCCACACAAATCTTTGCGTAGGAAATATGTCTACCCTTCGGCTTTGATTTGTCTAAATATTTCCCAAGTGCATTTCCTATTGCTTGCATACAATCATCTCCCCATCAAGAAAGGGGAAGACAAGGAAGTTTTACCCAAAAATGGAACACAAGAAGGAATACCATCATTATGATCAAAATCCAAGATCTATTTGTTTAAATAAATACCTCGCGTTCCAAAAAAGTAAGGGCCACCTCGGAAGATCGAATCTTTGTCATCTTTTTTCTAAAAAACGAAAACAAAAATCCCTCACCCACATGCATGAATACTAATGTTTCCTTTGATCAAGGGTTTCCAGTAATTTTCCACCCATATTTCCATTGATTTTGGGGATGGCCACATCCGAGTGAAATGCCCAACCAACGACCATTCAAAGAATGCCATTGTACTCCTTTTGAAATCTTTTGGCGGAAGGACTACCGAAGGAATGCATGCAACTTTCTTTACAAAGCAAGAGGCTTTGTCTTATTTCAAATATTTTTGGCCAAGGAAGCCACGATTGCTTGGAAAGAAGCCTGGATGGAGGAGGGAGAGGAGATCCATCCATCATGCAAGGTGAATCTCTTCAAAATTCGTAGGCTAGGGCGGCTAGAGTTTCACATATCGCTCTCGCATTTCTTTTATTTACTATGTTGTTTTTTACAAAAAATGTTTTTTTTATATATATATAAAGGGGCACGACCGAAGTCATAGAGTACAAAAAGGGGTGCTAGTGTGGGGGACCAGCTACAAAAATTCATGAAATCTTTCTACAAGAAGTTATACACATAATCTACTATTGTAGTCTATTTTATCAGGCTTATCTAGACATAACTATCACCCGGAAAATAAAAATAGTTCGTTACTTTTGCAAAATTGTGAAAGCCTTACTGCTCTGCTTATTGACGATTTTCCTCGGGGCCTTGTTATTATTCTAGCCATGGCTCCAGGGCTATGTTCAGATCTAGCAATACTAGGTCAGCCCTGCTCCCACTCTCCTCATTATGTCTTGGCTCTATAGAATTGTGAGCTCTGACTCCATGCATTTCTTCAATTATTTCACCTTCTTGTCTAAGAAAATTGACCTCATCTTGGAGCTGATTGATCAGGGGGAGATGTTGTGACAGGGTTTCCAACGTGAAGTTTAAAGTGGAGTTGTGAGAGTCCAACTGCAGGGCCAATAGCTGGGTGGTGGAGAAGTTGTCTTCCACCAACTCTTTCCCATGCCTTTCTTGTCCTGGATGATGGGCCATTTTAGCAGATAATATTGTTGTTGAATCCTTCTTGAGCTTGTTGATGTAGTCGGCATCTGCCTTGTCGTTGATGCTACCTATTTTTGTGTCTTGTCTATTTTTATGAACTCTGTAAATTCCTTTTTTTGTGCTTCCTTTGGCTGCTTCTCCCCTAGCTGAGTTGATAGTGAGGCAACCAAGATAAATTTGGATCCTTTCCTTGTTTCCATGAGCAACTTCACTTGTATAGAAACCTCTATTATATCCTATGGAAAAGCCAGTTCCATTGTTGAGCATGGATGCCTCTTTACTTACTGCTTCATTTCCTTCTTCACCACATCTGTTGAGGTTTCTCTCTGAGTTATGAATTGCCTTTCTTTTTAAAATCCATTCCCCAAACAAACTACTCATTCCTGAAATATTCCTATGGTGGAAAAGACAATAAATCAGGCTCTTCCCATCCTAAATTTCCCTTATGGATGAGAACCTTGTTCGTGCAAGCTTAGGGAGGGAGTGATGCTCGAAAGAGGAAGCGGCAGGTCATTAACTTGAGCGACATTAATGAAGAGGTGAGGGAGGTGGAGATTGTGCATGTTGGGAATGACATTAGATGTAGGTTCCCATGGAGTATAAAATCCTTGTGGCCCAAGAGATAAAAAAATTTGAACTACGATGTACTATCTCCCACAATCCAGAGGATGTTCAAGTACACATTTCCCCCTAGCTCGACGATCAGTTGTCCTGAAATACCTTTTCACTGGAAATTCGCGTGGAGGTGGCTACCAGGTGGAGCATGGACCCAAGGGGGCTGATGCATTAGGGGGGAGCTAGAAAAATGAACCTTCCCATGACTTCCAGGTGACCTGGGCTTCTTCTTATGGCTCGATTAGCCTGATTGTCTACTATCCCATTATTTATGCGTCAAATATGATAGAAGGAAGGGAGCATGGAGGATAGCATATCTCTAGTTCTTTATATGAGACTTTTCAGATTTGAATTCTTCAAGGTTGTCTTTTTATGAAGTACCTAATTATATTATTGTATTCCCCTAGAATGATCAACTGGTTGATTTGTTGTTCCTACGCTAGTTGAGCTTCTTTGAAAAGTGCATAGGTATCTACTAAATTATTGGTGGTTCTACCCAGATTCCACGAGTAAGTTAGCAATATTTGTTCTCTAGGGATGAACAGAACCCCTCACGCACCTACATCCCCTAGGTTCCCTTTTGAAGCACCATCGAAACAGAGAACATGACTCTTTTGGGCAATTAGCCAATTTTTGAAATATTGGGGTGTAAATTGAAGCTACCAGCATGATGACTTTCTTGGTAGGGTGGTGGGGTGGACTTCTGGGAGGTTTAGTTCATTTAGCTAGACTTCTTATTCTTATTGCAAAGGACCCCCTATCCAAGTTGTTACTTTCCTGGATGAGATGAAATCCCTCAATTGGCCAATCGTGATTGCTGCTACTACTGGGGGGGTAACAATCTTTTCTTTGAAAATTCTTTTTTTTCTTGCAAGCCATATTTTCTAGCACACAAATTTGATCGAGGCCTTCCAAATTCGAATTAGATTTGGATTCCTATGTAGTGACCCTTTGTAGTGTTTTCCCCATTTACTAATCAAACTTTTGTTTCTTTTCGGCTAGGAGATTTGGGGAACTATCTCTAAGTAGATTCTATGCATCACTTGTTTAGTGAAATTGCAATTTAAGAAAATGTGGTCAGTGCTTTCCAATATTTGGTTGCATAGAGCACATATGAAAGGCCCCATATAACCTCTTTTTTTCAAGTTTTTTCCTGTTAGGATCTCATTATGTGCCAATTGCCAACATAAAATATTTATATTTGGAATGTTATTTGGGCTCCAAATCCCTTTTCAGATGGTGGATTTTTTTGGAAAATTGCTATCTTGAAAGAGCTGCTTGTAACCCTGCTTCACCCCATCTTCTACTATCCTTTTGACTAAGGCGGACTGGGGCAGACCCTGAGACCACTAGGAGGAACTTCTTAGCCTCATTTCGTAGGAGGGGGGGGACTTCATCCATATTCCAGTTGTCCCAAGCACCATTCTTGTTCCAATTAGAGATATCAAAGAGAGTGGTTTTCCCAATTGAGGTTAGCCATAGCCTAAATTGGTCCAAGGAAGGAATACTAGAGAGTACTCCCTTCTCTGAGAAGTGATCCTCCCATATCTTAATTTATTTTCCATTTCTTGGGTTCTATATGAGGTGGTTTTGGATGAGCGACATTGATGCCTGAATTAACTTCCAGATGGGGGAGCCTGATTGAACATGGTCTACATCATCCAGGCATTTTTTTCTGAATTTGGATAGGTACTTATTGCATATTGATTTTTTTCCACCATTCATTCCCTCTAGTAATTACACACAAAATTAGCTTGGCCCCTAGGGCTAACTTTATCTTTTCCAGGTCCCGAATACCCAGTTCCCCATTTTCTTTAGGGGCACAGATAGTAGACTAGTTTACCGTATGCAATTTTTTATCGTTGTCTTTGCCCCCTTGCCAGAGAAATTTTGTGATAATTCTGGCCATTTATTTTTTTATTCCCACCGGTGCGTAGAGGGTTGAAAATTGGAAGATTGGAAAAAAGGATAAGACTGACTTTATTAAGATGACCCTACCTGCTATATTCAGCCTCGTTGCTCTCCAAATTTCGAATTGGTATTTGAGTTTTTGAAGAATCACCTGCCAAGCCTCCCCGGGGAGGGATTTGATATTGATGGGAGTGCCAAGGTACTTGAAATATTTCTAGCCTATTGAGAAGGAGAATTGGAGGATGCTAGCAATTCTAGCCATTGTTCCCACTTTTATGTTCCAAGTGTAGATTGGGCTTTTGTGTTTGTTGATGAGCCCCTTAGAGGCTATTTCATGCTGATCCAAAACTAGCTTGAATCTTTTGGCCATTGTTTGTGAAGCTCCTCCAAGAAGAAGAGTGTCATCAGTGAATGATGAGTTATTTATCCTTTTGATACCCTAGCTATTTTCAGCCCTAGAATATTTCTGGTGGCTATTTCATGCAACAACCTTCTATTCAGGGTTTCTACCATGATGATATACAACATTGGAGAGAGTGGGCATCCTTGCCGAAGTCATCTTGTGGCTTAGAAGAATGGAGTTGGGCACCCATTTATTATGGTTGCTATCCAAGGGGATGAAATGCAGGCCTTGATCTAGGAGACAAAGGAGTTGTTGAAACCAAAATTTTTTAGCACATCAAAAAGGAACTTGTGTTTCACTCAATCAAAGGCATTTTCCATATCGATTTTGATTATCATTCCTTTTTCTCTGTTCGTAACACTAATATGAATGGCCTCCTACACCAGAATGATGTTGTCCCAAATTTTCCTTTTAGCCACAAAGCCCCCTTGATTTGGGAGAATGATCCTTGGAAGCAATTGTTTTATCCTATTTGCTATACTTTTTTTGAGGATCTTGTAGGAGAAATTACAGAGAGAGATGGGACAAAATCGATCAAAGGAGTTTGCATTTTTTACTTTAGGGATCTGTTGATGGGTCCTAGATCCCTTTACTCAACAACAGGAACCAAACCTGCCATCGATGCCTAATTAGAATCTGCAACATTTAATAGTGGAGTGGTTCTCCAGATCTTGCGATCCAGCCAATTAATCGATGGGCTTTATGTTTTCTTGCGAAGGCATCTCCTTTAGTTTGGACTTTCTCTTTTTGTATTTTCTATCAGGTGGGACTGATGTAAGATTGTAAGTTGGTATAAACCAACTTGGAAACAAACAATATTAAGTTTAACTACTAGAGATAACTTGGAAACAAACAATAACCATGTGAGCATCCAATTTCTTTCTAAGATACTAATTTTTAGAAAGAAAACACATATGCGATAAAATAATGGCAAGCAAAATAATTCACCTACTCTAATCATCCATCACATAATAACACAACGATTCATCTTCATCATTAAAGAAAAGAACAGTAAAACATTGCATCAGATAACTTAACAATAGATTTAATATCTCTTACTCATTACAACATCCATTCATGAGACGAGATAGGAAACAGTTCTTCTCCATGTCCAATCACACATGCATTTGATGAAAATATAACTTGTCTCGGATCCAGAAGGACTTCTCTGTTAAAGGTAGCTCGGAAATAGTTCTTAACAAAACCAAAAAGAGAGTATCTTGCAAAAACCATCGACCTTTGACTAATTGGTCGATGCTCTTATTTATAACATGAAATTAACTAAAAATAATGGCTAAAGTGCAGTTAAACAAAACAAAATTTGCAACGTGGCATTCTCTCATGACAGGTTTCCAACAGTCATCTCAGGATATCTCTTTGAAAGGGTGACTTTTCTCATACTCTGACCAACTGATGAACAACTCCTCGCAGGTGAGGGCATATAGAAATATGTGTTGTTCCATCAGGTCCACGTAAATTTCCTTGATCTTTACTGCATGTGCTCGATACTTCACCAGACCGGCGCTTAACTGTTGTAGCAAAGACCGATCTCTGATCTAGTGTTGTTGCACCTATCCTAGCGCTGTGTCAGTCACCTTTGCTAGTATTTCGGACCATGATGAATATTTCTTGGTGTGCAATTTGACTATTTCATGTAAGTTGACAAAGTTGTCGAGTGTACCAAAATTGGGGAGTCCGATGTCCTTCATCACCCGATTTATCTTCTCCCAATGTTTCTCGCACTTGGCCCATTTCTCTTGAATTTATCGATGTGGTTCYTGAGACATTTTCACCCAGTATTCGGCTGATTTCTTTATGCGCTCAATACTGCTTTCGTTCAACACCTGAATGCCATGTTCTTCTTTATCTCGACCCTATTGGACTGCACCAATGTAGTCGACTCCCTCTACATCCTGTTGCGCCTTTTCATACCACCACTCCATATGCTTGCATGTCACGAGTGCCATGAGATTATCTTCCTGGAGCTCATCTATCTTCGTGGTGAAAAGGTGTTTCTCATTTGTGAACTTACTATAGGCCTCTTCGAACTCGCTCCTCAGGTATACCGCAACCTGTGTGGTGTCCTGATAGTACTCATCTAGGTTGCACAAATGTTCTAGTTCCTTCAGGGTGGCAGCCAACTCCTT
>JASDQU010739539.1:81694-95104 GCA_032191745.1 Picea mariana | reverse complement strand
TGAGACATTTTCACCCAGTATTCGGCTGATTTCTTTATGCGCTCAATACTGCTTTCGTTCAACACCTGAATGCCATGTTCTTCTTTATCTCGACCCTATTGGACTGCACCAATGTAGTCGACTCCCTCTACATCCTGTTGCGCCTTTTCATACCACCACTCCATATTCTTGCATGTCACGAGTGCCATGAGAGTATCTTCCTGGAGCTCATCTATCTTCGTGGTGAAAAGGTGTTTCTCATTTGTGAACTTACTATAGGCCTCTTCGAACTCGCTCCTCAGGTATACCGCAACCTGTGTGGTGTCCTGATAGTACTCATCTAGGTTGCACAAATGTTCTAGTTCCTTCAGGGTGGCAGCCAACTCCTTTTCATCATGTTTAGCTCTGTCCAAAGTGGCATCTGTGATTTCTATCCCTACACCGATGAGCTCGGATGTTTTGGCATATTCAATGTTGATTAGAGGTTCCTCTATAGTAATGAGGATGGATCTATCTAGAGTGATTTTCCTCTTCTTAGTGGTTATTTGGATGATGGTCTTCCTCTTCCGATCATAAGCTATAGCCTATATATAAACTACCTTATTCACAGGTTTGTTAATATGTTGATCCCCCCATGTGAGTGTATTTCCCAAACTACTGGTGGTATACACTTGTTCAAGATCATATTCTTGAACTTCCTCATTATGCTCTGACAACCTAGCTTCTATCTATCACTCATCGGGGTTTTGTGCTCCGATTGAAATAGAGGCATCGGGAATAGACTTGATACTTACTTGTTCATCGGCCTTCGAAGTGTTGATTTCTTGCTGTGGGGCTCCTTCCTCTGGCTCGTCTGACCCCGATTAGTATTTTGGACTGTCCGCTTGGGACTCTGGTGCATCAGGAATTTTTGTGTCTAGGACACTCTCGGCTTCCTTCTCTTTCTGCGGGACCTATGAGACTCAGGCCTTGGGGACATGAGAAGATGTCTTCTCAGGTCCTTTTTCCTCCTCAATGTGAACAGGGGTCCCGAGAGATTCTTCCGGGCTCTCATCATCTGAATAGACTTTAATTAGCTTGCGGAGGGGATCTGATGCACTTGTTTCTACTGATACCTGACTATTTCTGGCTGAGTCACCACACCTATCGATGACCCAGTTGGTGGCATTGTGAATTGAACGTCATCCAACCCATCAATTTCATCAATATCTATAAATTCAAGGCCGCTTGTACCCACCTGGCCTCTATCTAGGTTATCGACAGGGGACCCTATCATTTATGATAGGTCTAGGTCATTTTGGAGCTGATTGAGCACTCGTTACGCCCGTTCTAACATGAGCAGTCCCCTTTCCCGCGCGTCCTGCACCAAATGGATATCTCTGCCTTACGTTGGGGCTATCAACGGGGATTTTTCTTCTTCGGCTACTTGAGATGTTATCCTTTCTTCTCTGGCCCTGAGGACCTCTTGAGCCGATTGTGCCAGGGTTGTGTCTTGCTCATCCAGGCTCATGGCCTTGAACCTCATCACCTTAGGGTCAGGCATCCTTGCTATCACCTCATCCCAGTCTCGATCATTTTTGATGAATATATCATCTTCAAACCTATCATGGGCGTATGGCTAGCAGAACAATATTTGTGATGTGTGCTTCAGGATGAGACACTTTGGGTCATGCTTGCGAAAATGGTCAGTCTGGAATCATAAATCCAATTATCTTAACCCCTCCTACTTAGCTTGAGAGGTGTCTTTTACCAAGTAGAAACCTATATTAAATCCATAAGGTATGAATGCCCGCTTCTTATCTTTTACCAGAGTAGCATTGTAACCTTGCAGGATCGTCTGATAACAGATTTCCACTACTGCTAATCAATTAGGGACGTACACAGGTAACAGGTTTGGTGCTCCGATGGCTCCGAAAACCCTGATGTACGTATCACACTCATCCAGATACCAGTGGACAACATTTGATATCATATTTTTGGCCACTTCTGATAGTCTTGGGCACTCTTTCTTGAACATCGTAAAATGAATACGTGCGATAAATTGATCGCAAATGAGAGAGTAAGATTTCTTGTACCTATTCTCCCATAAGACGTCAAAATATACATGGACTGGGAGTTATAAGGTGTGTCATCTCAAGTTCATTCCGGAAAATTCATTTCTGGCACAGATGATTTCGAACAAATAGGAATCCATATAGAAGGATGGGGTTTCTCCCTCTTTTTGCATCTGGGCCTGTTGAATGCAAATTCTCAAATACTTTGAAATGATGGAACCCTAGTTAAAGCCTCTCCCTGAAATGGATACAGTGTAAGCTAGAGGCATCCATGCCTCTGAAAACCTATAACAATCCTTCTCCCCATACAACTGACAAACGAGGGCCATTAAGTGTATATATGGTTCTCTTAAGTTGGTCGTCGGGTACCAGCCAGAGGTCCGATTGGTGAACTTTTTATCCTCTCTCCACCATGAAGCCATAACCTTGATGGTGTTGTGTTTCTCATAGAATTTTACAACAAAATCGGTGTTCAACCACTCCTCCGGGTCTCTAAGCTTGTAGTACTTCTGCACCTCCACTGGAAGGAAGTGTTGGGTATGTGTTATATTCTTTGCATGTGTGTGTGTGGGCACGTCAGATATGACAACTGCGTCTGACAATCCCTTGCACTAGTGTTCTTCCTGTTCCATGTGCATCAGGCACTTTCCTAGGGGGGGGTGGGGGGCAGGTATGCCCCCCCCTGGTTACGCGCAGCGTTCTGGGCAACTCCCCGAAATTTTTTTTTGGGCGGTTTTTGTTATTTTTAGCGGATTTTTCTATTTTTAGCAGTTTTGTAAATTAATCCCAGATTAAGGGATTAGGGTTTTGGTATCTACAAAATACCTAAAAACATTGTATATATTGTATGGTGAATGGCGAAATTCAATATAATGAATATAAGAAACGTTTTCCCAGTTGAGGGTTTCCGATATAAAATCTCTGTGTACTCTGTGTATGAGCCATTGATTAATTTATGTTTTGCTTAAGAATCTATATGCATTGCTTTACTTCACAGGTTTAAAACTTACATGTGGTATCAGAGCTCATTTTTGTCTTCAGAGGGACGCCTTTGTTGTTGAGGGTTCGGCTCGGTCTTGATAGATCAAGTTTATCTTGGGTCTCTGATAAACTTGGGTTTAGTGGGAGCTTTTGCAGTGGAGATTTGAGTATAGAAAGAGGAATGGCGAGCTCATCTAGAATCGAGATAGAGAAGTTCAATGGTAAAAACTTTGAGCTATGGAAGCTCAAGATGGAGGACCTTCTTGTAGACAAAGAACAATGGATTGTTGTGGATCCTGGTACATAGCCTACTGGTACACCATCTACTAGCACACAGGCTACTGGTACACAACCTACTAGTACACAAACTACTAGTACACCAGCTATTGGTATGTCGAAGGAAGATTGGGAGAAGTTGGAAAGAAGAGCAATGAGTACTATTTGACTCTGTCTATCATATTCGATGTTGTTGAATGTCTCAGGAGAATCTACAGCCAAGGAACTATGGGATAAGTTGAGGAATTTGTATCAATCAAAGTCCTCGGTAAACAAGTTGTTTCTTCGAAAGAAGTTGTATCGTATTAGGATGGAAGATGGAGATTTTGTGACAGAACATCTAAATGCCTTTAATACTCTAGTAAGTCAACTTGGCTCTATTGATATTACGATTGCAAAACAAGATAAGTGTATTACTTTGTTATGTTCTTTGCCATACTCTTGGGATAATCTAGTTGTAGCAATAGACAGTACCACTCAATCTACATTGAAGTATGAGGATGTAGTCGCATCCTTGTTATCTGAAAAGACGAGGTGAAAAAAATTGGATGGTCATAGCACAAATGCTTTATTTGTAAGAGGGCGTACCCAAGAAAGGAACCCTACTAAGCCTTCGAAGTGGAGATCTAAATCTACAGGTAGATCTAAGTCTCCAGGAAAATCTTTGAGGAAATGTTGGAAGTGTGGTAAAACAAGGCATTATAAGAAAGATTGCAAGTCTAAGAAGGTTGAAAAACCAAAGGGATCCGATAGTACTTCTTCCACAAAGGTGAAAACCTCCACTGAAGAAGGAGGTGATGCTTACCTAGAATCTTCAAGTACACATGCAGACCATGATGTATGGTTGATCGACTCAGGTGCGTCATACCATATGACTCCTCACAGGGAGTGGTTCTCTGAATATTAAAAATATGATGGTGGTGATGTATTCCTAGGAGATGACTCGACATCAAAAATCTTGGGATGTGGAAGGGTTAAGTTGCTACTAAATGATGGAAGGATTAGAACTCTCCCTAGGGTTCTACACATTCCAAAACTATCCAGGAGCCTAATATCTGTAAGCAAGTTGGGTGATGCAAGAGTGAAAACTGTATTTGAAAAGAACACTTGCAAGATGGTACGAGGAGCAATGGTGTTGATGAGGGGAGTTTGTTGTGGAACTCTGAACAAGTTGTTGGGAAGCACTTATACTAATGGTTGTAACATTTATGTTGTCCCTGAGCAGAGAAATGAAGGAGACAAGACCAATACTGTCCCAAAAAAGAAGACCATGTTGTGGAATCAAAGACTGGGGCATATTGGATAAAAGGGCCTTCAAACACTACATGGTAAAGGTATGGTTGAAGGTATGTCTAATTGCACTCTGGATTTTGATTTCTATGAACATTGCATATATGGTAAACAAAATCGAGTAAGATTCCCATCTGGTGCTACAAGAGCAAAGGGGATCTTAGAGTTGATACATAGTGATGTGTTTGGACCTGTTCCTGTTCCATCCCTAGGTAAATCTGTGTATTATGTTTCATTCATAGATGATTTTTCAAGGAACACATGGATTTATTTTCTTAGAAAGAAATCTGAGGTATTTGATAAATTTAAAGAGTTTAATTCTCTGGTATAAAATCAGATAGAGAAGAAAATAAAGGTATTGAAAACAGATAATGGTGGAGAATTCTGCGGAAATGAATTCGAAGAATTATGTAAGAAGTGTGGTATAGAAAGGCAGAAGACTACTCCATACACTCCTCAATAGAATGGATTTGCAGAAAGGATGAACAAGACACTGATGGAAAAAGCAAGGAGCATGCTTAGCAGTACTGGGTTAGGACACGAATTCTGGGTAGAGGCAGTGAGTACAACATGTTACCTGGTTAATCGATCACCTTCATCAGTGTTGGATGATAAAAATCCACATGAGGTATTGTCTGGAAAGAAACCCTCTCTTCAACATCTTAGAGTGTTTGGTTGTGATGCTTATGTACATGTTCCAAAGGAAAATATGAGTAAGCTGGATAATAAAGCTGAAAAGTGTATCTTTATTGGTTATAAAGATGGTGTGAAAGGTTATAAGCTTTGGAACCTAGAAACCAAGAAAACTGTTTACAGTCGAGATGTTGTTTTCAGAGAGGTAAAAGATGTGTCCAAATAGGAATTCCCACCAATGCAAGATGAACCTGAGAAAATAGAGCTTGATTTGGATGATGCAAAATCTTAATCATCTGAAGAAGAGGAAGCAGCAGCAGAAGAAGAACCTCATACCCCAGTATTGAGGAGATCAGTGAAAGATAGAAGGCAACCAGAAAGGTATAGTCCACCTGATTTTCGTTCCAATTTTTCTTTATCTATTACTGATGATGACCCTAGAACTGTCAGGCAAGCAGTGAATTTAGAGGATAGTAAACTCTGGAAGAAGGTCATGGTTGAAGAAATTGATGCCTTGGATAAGAATGAGGCATGAGATATAGTTGAGCTGCCAGCTGGAAGAAAATTGATTGGTAGAAAATGGTTGTTCAAGAAGAATTTTAATGCACAAGGTAAAGTGGAGAAACACAAAGCTCGGTTAGTAGCAAAAGGTTATTCCCAGGTAGAGGGAATTGACTTTGGTGAGATTTTTTCTCCTGTTGTTAAGTTAACTTATATTATATTTATTTTATCTATTGCTGCTACTTTTGATCTTGAAGTGGAATAGATGGATGTGAAGACAACATTCCTACATGGGGATCTGGAAGAAGAAATCTACATGAAGAAGCCAAAAGAATTTGTAGTGAAGGGAAAGAAAGAGTTGGTTTGTAAGCTAAAGAAGTCACTATATGGTCTGAAGCAATCACCTAGGATGTGGTACCAAAAGTTTGACACATACATCCTTGGATTGGGATTTGTAAGAAGCAGGGTTGATCACTATGTATATTCCAAGAAGGTTGGTAATCACTTCATTTATGTAGTGTTGTATGTTGATGACATGTTGTTGGTAGGAAATAACATGGATGTTATCAAGGAGGTGAAATGACAGCTATCCTCCAAATTTGACATGAAGGATCTCGGTGCTTCTAACTTCATTCTGGGAATGAAGATTAAAAGAGATCGTGAAAATAGAAAACTATGGTTGAATCAAATAAAATATGCTGAGACGATATTGCAGAGGTTTAATATGCATAGAAGTAAACCAGTCAAGGTTCTTATTCCTATAGGTGTAAAGTTATCTACAGACCAGTGTCCCAAGACACAGGAAGAAGAAGAGTACATGTCCCATGTTCCATATACCAATGCAGTTGGTAGTTTGATGTATGCAATGGTTTGTACTAGACCAGACATTGCACATGCAGTGGGATTTTTTAACAGGTATATGTCAAAACCAAGGAAGTATCATTGGACAATAGTAAAGAGGGTCTTCAGGTATCTTCATGGCACCACCAATTATGGATTGTGCTACTAAGGAAGACTAGGATTGGATAGAGTGGTGGACATACATGGCTTTGTTGATGCAGATTGGGCTGGAGATGTGGATCGCAGAATATCTATAAGTGGGTATGTGTTTAACCTATTTGGAGGAGAAATCAGTTGGATGAGCAAAAGATAGGCTATAGTGGCACTCTCAACTACAGAAGCTGAATTCATGGCATCCACTCATCCAAGCAAGGAAGCAGTATGGTTACAAAGATTGTGTTCAGGTATTGGGCTGGTACAACAAGCAGTGAGATTAGATTGTGATAGTCAGAGTGAAATATTCCTGGCAAAGAACACAGCGTATCATTCGAAGACAAAGCATATTGATGTTCAGTATCACTTTGTGAGAGACATGGTTGAGGAAAAGAAGTTGTTGCTGGAAAAGGTTGACACTTTGAAGAATGTTGTAGATTCATTAACAAAGTCTGTGAGCATAGAAAAGTTATCCTAGTGTAGAGTAACAATTGGCATTGTTGCCCTAGATTTTTGACTATATAATCCCTTGGACCCCTGGATGAAGAGAAAACAACAAGTGGGAGAATGTTGGGTATGTGTTATATTCTTTGCATGTGTGTGTGTGGGCGCATAAGATATGACAACTGCATCTGACGATCCCTTGCACTAGTGCTCTACCTATTCCATGTGCATCGGGCACTTTCCTATGGGGGTCCCAGGGTGGGGCAGGTATGCCCCCCCTGGTTACGTGCAGCGTTCGGGGCAGTGCCCTGAAATTTTTTTTTGTGGCATTTTATTCTATTTTTAGCGGATTTTGCTATTTTTAGTGGTTTTGTAAATTAATCCTAGATTAAGGGATTAGGGTTTTGGTATCTACGGAATACCTAAAAACATTGTATATATTTTATGGTGAATGGTGAAATTCAATATAATGAATATAAGAAAGGTTTTCTCAGTTGAGGGTTTCCGGTATAAAATCTCTGTGTACTCTGTGTATGAGCCATTGATTAATTTATGTCTTGCTTAAGAATCTATATGCATTGCTTTACTTCGCAGGTTTAAAACTTACAAGAAGACCCCGACATACTCGCCATTGTCGTCACTAATCAAACATCTTCGTGTGTCTGTGTGGTCGATAAGCCACTTCAGGAGTTCTATGCAAGGGAATACTCGAGTTCTTCTTGATACCATGTGCAGGTATGAATTTCATATATTCAGGAAAACTTCATCGTTGAGCTTTCTAATATCGGGGTCATTATGCAGGGTATATTCGGGGAATTCTTCCCACTTGATCTTCTGGAAAATTTCTGTCCATTGCAGGAATACTGCCTTGGTCCCTATGCTCACCTCTATGTCTCCAAAGGCTGGAGGCTGAATGAAAACCTTCTTGGTGGATGTCTGATGACGGGCACCGGTTTTGGAGTAAACTCCAATTGTTTTGTGCCCGCTATGGAAGAACCTTCTCCTACCTCTAGTTCATTTAGATTTGGCACTCTTGGAGATTTCCTAGTGGTTGGTTTTGTTGGAGGCATTGTTCTTGCAAATGAAACAATATTTTAGGGCCAACATATGGAGTAAAATTGGATCAAAATGTATATGCGAAGAAAAAACAGAAAATCCAAATTGGTACATACCTGTAACACTTGCTAAACTCTGTATTTTGATACTCACAGGGGGGTTCAGAATCTTTCAAATTGCCCATCTCATTCTTTTGGATGTTCTGAAACTCCTTAGCACGCAGAATAATCTTGTTTACAATGACTCAAGAGTATTTAATGGAAAAGATCATACCATTCATATCAACCAATTAATCTAGGTGATGAGTGAAATTCAAACAAATCTGTCGCTAAATCTCTGCAATTTAATTCATCGTGGGTTGACGGCAGAGGCATAGAGGTTGATGTGTTGTATTAGAAGGTTCAAACGGTCCTTTTGATTCATGCACGAATCAGAAAATAATGTGAGTTTTGGAATTAATTATCCCTTTAAATCCATCAAATCTAAACGTATCTAGCGTTAAAATGTCCCATTATGTCTCTTTCTTAGTGGGGAAGTCGGGAATCGGCAAGGTACTACGAGAGTTTTCGTTGATATTTGTTTGTGAAAAACCTTCGACATCGATCGATTTCTCCGCACAGGTATGACTCGGCACAACTAGCACGAGATAAAAACTAAATCGTAAGGATAACCAATCTGGCAAGGATACATGGCAGATGGGGCAGGGGGTATGATTGTGCACATAAATCAGAGTCAAGTTTTCCATAAGTTGTGTGTTTGAAAACTAAACCTGGGCTTGTCGATGTCGAAAAGTATCGGGGATCAACGAACGGGGAAAAAACCTGTCATGCTTTTTTACGGACCTTCTTTCTCAAAGCTCATCGATGCCGAAAAAGCTTTAGGGATCGGCTATCGATGATTCTTTTTCTACCTTCTTTAACATTTACTCCCTTTGCCTTTCGTTGATGTTGAACGAGATTAGCTATCGACGACTTCCTTGTGTAATACTCACCACAAAAGAGAGCTTCCTTTTGTCAATGTCGATGAAGATCGGTGCTCGACGACTTCAGTTTTATGAGGTGATTTTATTTCATCTTCAATTCTTACCGATGCCAAATTTTTTAAGCGCGTTGGGGAAATGATTTAGCTGTCAATTCTTTGATTAAATGTTAGTCTTTAAAGTTATGGGTTATCACGTGTTCAAGAAGACTTTGAGAGAATTAAACGAGAAACAAAATGATAATAACATGCAACATTTTTCATACTAAAGTCGATTTAGATAGTGCAAAACATATCAAGTGGTACCCAAAAAGTAAAAATTTGACATAGACTTTTTAGGGTGTGTTGAGTGCTCAAAAAAATCAGGGCAAGAAAAGAGGTATCAGTGGCTCCTCCTAACTTGCAAGTAGATTGGACATATCTGATCATACAGAATAAATCCTTTTTAATAATTTCCCAATAGTTGCTATAGAAATGGAGAGTGAATCCATCCGGTCACGGGGCTTTATCGGGATCAAATTGGTAGTCAACTGCTTTGAATTATGCTTCTGTGACCACCTTTGTCAATTCTTGGTTATCATGTTCCATTATCATTTGCGGTATCTATTCCATGAACTATAGACTCTACTCTTTGTTGTCTACTCCATCTTAGGTGTAATGTCCCCGACCATCCATGCCAGGCCACACTACACTAGAGAACTCTTTCTTCTCTCTTTGCGGAACATACTGTAACATACTCAGTAACCAACTGAGCTATGCCACATAAATTTTTCGAACTGTATGAAATTAAAATATATACACATAGAAATCTTGCAAAAGCATTATATATAAAACGTAAGCATACAAATACATCTGTAAATGAACAAATTCACATTGAAATAACAATAAACATATACATGTAGCATATATAGGAAATACCCATAAAAATAAACACGTAAATAATAATGAAACATGTAAATTTATCACACAGTTCACACTTATCTTGGTAAGAATATCGCCAACTGCATGCAGACTTTCCACGAACCTCCCAGCCTTATACCACACTACTCATCACTCTCAACAAAGGGTCACCCCCAAGCTGGGACTAAACTCCACCTGGGTAAAGGGGTTCCTAACCAGGCTAATGGATCATGGAAAACAAGAAAGACTCTGTCACAGGTGCCAACTCAAACTAATAGCCTACAGTCCCTCATTCCCCACATGTATGTCCCACCCGGGAAGTGTGCCCCTTCTCTACTCAACAGTCCTTCGGCTACCCCACTTCCTTTATGGGCTTCAGCAACAGGCCAGACAGGAAGTCTTAGAGCATTGTAGCTGCAATTTAGCACCTTCAGGAAATCAATTCCCAACAATTCTCTCTCACCCAGAGAATTTCTCATGGGCCTAACAACCCGCCTCTTCAATATCCCATGGGCCTGACAACCCGCCTCGTCATTATCCCATGGGCCTGACAACCTGCTTCTTCAGTCCAACTCCCAGCTAACCAACTACACAAACTAATATGGCCATGGATACAAGCTCAAGTACAGTGATAGGAAGTATGAAGGATAGCTTATTGCGTGAGTGAAAGATCATGGTATGGCTGAATGGATGATTCTCTGATGGAAGGAATGATGGTCAGCATAATTGAAAAGATGGGAAAATGAACTAAGTCCCCACAATATTTATGCATGTCCCCAAACTGACACTTGTCATTTTGGGAGCTACTTTAGCCCACTTGTCCCCAAATTTGGAACTTAGTATAAAATAATTATCCATACTTTATACTTTAAGAAATATTAATATAATATTCCTTTTTGGCTTAAGCTCCCCATCCTAGCCCCTTTTCCTTAACTTTTAGCCCCCACCCAGTCCCTAACTAGTGGAGTTTAGTCCCCCATACTCTTTTATCATGGTCGGTCTATGCGCAATGATGTATTTTATATTAATGTTGAGACATATACAAACGTAGGTGCACTGGCCTTTAACATCTAGGCTCTCTGGCCTAATCAAAACATAATCATCCTAGCTTATAATAATTGACTCACTAGCCTATAAAACACAACATATACACAAAGGCTCCCTATCCTCAAAATAGCGCGCACTTAAGTTGTTGCACGTGGTATCCTGGAATGTGCCCATTTCATCATTTTACTACTCAGTACATGAACGCACTACACCATGGAATATGCATGCCAAAAAGATATAAGACAACTCACCATCTTAAGTATATTTTCATTTACATTTACATTTGGGTTCAGCATAGGATATTACAATCCCCTCCCCTTATTTATGCATTGTCCTCAGTTCATCATGTACACATATACAACAAAATTTTCAAAAATCCTCAGTGCATTATATACCATGTACCATTCAAATTCTTTAAAATCTCCAATCTTTAGCTATTGAAAGCTTGTTATCCATCTAGTGCTCTACTTTCCAGCACCAATTTTGGTACACATACTGCAACTTGAAGTCAATTTCTCTATTCCATAGAGCTACTTCAGGAAATAATTCAGCTCACTATTCCTTATTTCATGCTTCAATTAAACTCCATTGAAGCAACAACTGGTTGTAGATCCATGACATTCCACCAGCCTTAGATATCACTGCTGATAAACTCTCAACAACATACCACTCCCGAGCATGGCTATGACTCCATCAGGGAAATGGCTTCCCAAGATAACCACGACCCACAATCAATATTTTCATAGTCTAGGCCAAGGTACCAAACCTCAGCAACACTCCAACCAATGGTCTCTCTTCCCCACATTGTTGTACAACCCAAGGTAGTGTGCACCTTCACTGTCCAACAATTCATCAACTGCTCAACTTCCCTTCCAGGGCTCCATCATAGGTCGGACAGAAAGTCTCGGAGCACCGTGGCTCCAGGAGTTCCAACTTTAATCATTATCATTTCACCTGCATCATACACATGCAGTTATCATGAGAGAGCATTATAAAAATTCCATTTTAGAAATCCAATTAATTTCACAAGGAATTCGACTTTTTCCCAAAATATGAAATTCTATTTCATAATTTTTCATCATTGTTGGAATAAAAAGATATAGTTTTCGTTATGTCTTTCAAAAAGCACCATGCTAAATGCCATTTTTCCTGCAATGATTATATATTGCATAAAACCAACAGATTGTCTATATTTTCTATACATCATAATTCTACATGTACATCACCTTATGCCATGATCTTAGAATTGCATGTACCTAGCAATTCAATGAAAATTACCAAACAATTTAACCAAATAGAATGACTCATCATTCTATGCATATGCATGTTCGTAATTAATAACAGTAAGTTCATTTCTTCAATTTTCTGAACAGGAAAATTTTTTGTAGTCATTATTCCTGTGACTACCTCACTTGCAACTTTCCTGTTGCAATGTTTAACAGTTCCTGAAATGTTCTCAACTTCATGAGTTAGCAACATTTCAAACATTAGTATAATTATTTCCATGCAAAAACATATATGCATGCACTCACAAAATGCATTCAAGTATACAATTCCATCGTATATGAGTGCATGTAACATCCCGCTCTGGCGCACTGAGAACACTTATTATTTGAGGACACTTGCTCGCAAGTGATCTGGACCCTTTTTGATGTTAGACCTATTATATTTGATTATGATGTGATGGACAGATGACATGATGTGTTACTATTTGATGTAGACGGGTGCTATTGATTCAGTTTGATTGAGTGTGCAGGGTTTTTGACCTTGAGGATGCAGAGGCATCGGTAGATCCCCCTTGGACTCCGGACTGAGTCAGGGAGTGTGATTTTGGGTTGATATGTTTATTAAGATGTTTTACTTGATTGATGATTTGATGTTGACATTTCTGACATGATTACTGGTGATGCAGGCTGACGATAGCTTGTTGACTTGACTCACATATGGAGTAAAGGGGACACACACAATTGCAGAGAGGTTGAGGGAGAGGGGTGGACAGCAGCCCTGCCACCGCCTGCTAGCACTTCCGCCGTGGCTCGAACTGTAGGTTAACGATTACCTAGTTCGAGAGGACCCACGATGTCGTGAGGGCCGACTGCAACAGTCGCTCACGATGATTCTAAGTGGCGCGCAATAAGGCGGGGGCCTTATTCCTTAGAGCCCTTAGTCTCCTACTAGTTCGCCAGGCGGAGTATTGACTCCAGGGGTTATAGAGGTCTACCAATCAGTTCAGTCGGCGAGTGGCACCCTTGGAGCACGTGGTGCATCCTGAAGGGCA
>JASDQU010739539.1:69362-81644 GCA_032191745.1 Picea mariana | reverse complement strand
ATAGAGGTCTACCAATCAGTTCAGTCGGCGAGTGGCACCCTTGGAGCACGTGGTGCATCCTGAAGGGCACGTCGCACCGAAGAAACTTAGTCGGCGAGTGGCACCCTTGGAGCACGTGGTGCATCCTGAAGGGCACGTCGCCAAAAGGAATTCCAGAGGCGAGTGGCACCCTTGGTGCACGTGGTGCGAACTGAAGGGCACCTCGCGGTAAAGGTGGTTGATGGAGTCAGCCTAACTAGCCCTAAATCTTCAGCACCTAAATAAAACCTTAAGCATCACCCTTAACCAATCGTCGCCTAGCTCAGAATCTAAA
Organism: Picea mariana; assembly: GCA_032191745.1. Classification (NCBI taxonomy): domain Eukaryota; kingdom Viridiplantae; phylum Streptophyta; class Pinopsida; order Pinales; family Pinaceae; genus Picea; species Picea mariana. Next base: position 81,331 of record JASDQU010739539.1, on the reverse strand, counting down.
CCCTAAGCCTAAGACCCTCTAGAAATCGGGGGGGGATTTTAGTGTGGCCTTAACAAATGAAAATTCAAAAAAAAAAAAAAAGGAAAACAAAAACTCAGACCGTCACCCTCTCCTTATCCTTGTCTACTTAATAAAGCTATCCTCCATCGCCTGGATCTTCCAGTGTCCATCTCCCTTATACTTGTCTAGTTCACTCTACCACATCGCCATCCCTCCTCGTAAATCCTCTTGTTTCATTTTTGTAAAACCTTTACTTTTCCCCTATGCTGGTTTGCCATCGTCTAAATCTCTCTTTAATCCTGAAAATACAGATATATTAACGGTAAATTAAATGATGAATGCATGTTTATTAAAAGAAAAATGAAAATATATATATGTATATGTTATTATAAACAAATTATAAACCAATAAGTTAAGCATGTGGAAAAGGGAAATAAAAATGAAATATATAAACGAATAAAATGAAAAAGGGGAAATAAATAATAAAAAAAATAAAAAAATAAAAAATGAGCGCACTTACCCTTGAATTTTTGAAAAAAAAAAAGGAAAAAATAAAAATGAAATATATAAACGAATTAAACTAAAAAGAAAATTGGGAAAGTCAAAAGGGAAAAGGGGGGAAAACCTAAGTAAAAAGGGAATTAGGGTTTGAGGGGATAAAGGGATGGGAGAGGGGAAAAGAAAGGGATTTTTTTTGGGGGGGGGCTGAGATTGGATTGTTGTTGCTGGGAGAAGAGAGACTGACTGATTTCTCTGGTAGGAGTTGGGAAGCCTCAGCATATTTTGAGTGGTAGCTCAGCCTTAGAGGCGAGCTGAGGAGCTAGTGACTCTCTGGTTGTGTGTGGCCCCTTTGCGGCTCGGGGGGCTGAGGGGGAAGAAGAGTACCCCTAGCGTTTGGCTGGGAGGTACCGGTGAGTTCGTTGCTGTCGGCAAGCAGGAGCAGGAGCGGCAGGAGCAAGGAATCGTCGCGGCAAGCAAATAAGGCAAAGGTATGTTCCTGAACTGAGTAGGGTAGAATGCTTGGTGAGTATTTGCTGAGATTGTGATTGTATAGATGTTAATTCCCTTAAACTCAGAAAAAGTTTCTCGTTTTTGTAATCAGTTCAGTTAGGCTTACTGGTAAATATGTATGGGGTTCAGGTTATTTCGTTCCTGTTTTATCTGGTTCAGTTTATGGAAAAATATTTGATGGGACGGGTGGTTACTGTTGGGTGCGTTGGGCGAGTGCTGGGCGTTGGGGTTTCGTTTTTTTTTGGGTATTGGGCGTTGTTTTTTAAAATGGATTTCGTTTGGTGCAATGGTCGAGTTTTCCTGGATGAACAGGGTTAAAAATCCTTGCGTTTTTTCTTTTTTTTACTGTGATTTATTGCGTTCATCTCATCGTTGGGTGGGCGAACAGTCTCTGTTGTTTATTCCTAATGTTATTTGTTACGTGGATTTATTCCGGTGGATTTATTCTTAAGTTATTATGTTATGCGAGAAATAATGCCAAATGATTATGGTCATTCCAGTGTTTTATTCTTAGGTTATTGAGTCATGTAATAAATAATGCAGAAGGGATTATAGTTGATCCTATTGCTTTATTCTTAAGTTATTGGTTACCAATGATGCCGAGATGAATATAGTCGCTCTGCTGTTTTATTCTTGTATTAACTGTTATGGGATAAATAACGCTGCGTTACTTTACCATTTAATAATTTCGTTCATTCCTATGGTTCCAATATCCTCTTAAGGCGTTGATCAAAAATTTGCGTTCAAATTAGGGTTCCACGTCACCGTTAAGGAAATTGTTTGTTTACGGCTGTTTAGTAATTGGGTTCGATATGATTATTCAATATGACTGTTTCACATTGYTGTTCCAAGATTGATGTTCAATATACTGCCTGGTTTCATGAATGTTGTGCAACATTCTGGTCAATACGGTACGCGTAGCGGCCTCACAGTTGAACGCTTTAACTCGTTCATGATCCTCTCGTAGCCACCATTAGAAAAAAATCTTTAGGGATTAAAGATTTCCAGAGTCCAATCCAATAGGAAGGCTTGTAATAACAAAAATTAATCATTAATGGTAAAATAAACTGAAATATTTCATCATTTCAAAAGTTACTGTCACGAGTCGTGAGTTGTATGTTAACCGTCCCTGTCTGATGATTCGTGTCCACCGTCATCAGGTCTGGAGCCTGCGCAGCCTCCCCTTAGGGTTAGCTAGAACCCCTGCTCCTCTGTGGCGTGCAAAACCATGCTGGGTAGCGGCGGGTGGAAGTGGGGCAGCGTGGCGAGCGCCCACAGTTCGCCAGGTAGCCGTTATTTTTCCAAGAAGACTTTAACCCAGATTTAATTAATGTATAATTACATTTACCAAGCGGATGACTTGCTGTTAAAATATGAATATACAGTGCTGGGCATTAATTCTGTTCAGTAACAAAACCCTGTAGCATCCACAATACTTCATGCTCCTTTCTGTTCATGGCAACAGAAGTTACAATCCTGTGTTATAGCAATGCGCCATTACCCTGGTCATCTGGACTGCACACTAAGGCGGCGAGACTATACCTTAGATCGAGGCCTTAAATATTCCGGTTGCTGAGGCGAGACGTCGAATCCTCATGATAAGCCTAGAATGAAATTGATGCTTGCGTGTTAATTCTTGGGATTAAATGTATTTGCTATTTGGTCAACCCTATTTTTGTTATTCTAAGGCTGAAGAGTATTATTGCGAAATTTGTTAATTTATTCGCAGGTGGTAATTGTTGGTTAACTCCCTACCCTAGGTTGTTGGGGATATATATATCTAGACGAATAGTTGCGTTGTTATTTAACCATGTTATTTTTATAATGGAATATTTGCTTAATTGACAATGGAAAACTGGTGTAATTAGTAATAAAATATTTGTTTTTAATTGCGAGGTTAATAAAGAAGACAAATCGAATTACTATGACCCTTAATTACTGTCATTTTTAACGTTTTTATCCTTGTCCTATTTCAATAAATTCCTCCTTAAACTATCGGTGTTTAATATGGTTGTCCTTACATTTTGCCATTTTTAATTAGGTGATGGCAATGTCCATGTCAACCGGAAGCCACTTGTGAACTTGCCGTTATTTATTTATGAGGCCACTTGTCCTTTTAACAAAAAAATCGATATGTTAGATATGGCATTTTAATTTCTTTATATAGGGCTCCTTTTCAAAAATAATACTATTTAAACCTTTCTCCTTTAATATTGTAATGGTATAGCTTGGCAATGTAAACATGATGTTTAAATTACTTAAATGCAGTGGTGACACTTGTCAAATTACAAGAACGAAAATTGTTTAAATTGCGATGTTAATAATGAGATTGAATAGAATTATTAACAATGGTTAAGTTGCAATAAGTACACGAGTTGTGGGCTATGTCCTATTGTTTAAATTGAGCGCATTGATATTTATTGGTAATATTAATATTGTTGAACCACAATTTTAATGATTGCTTATTTGCTTGGTAATTTTTGTTCAAATGGCATAGTAGTAATGGTTTAATTCGCAAAATTAGAAATGGTCTTATTACCTCAGTATACTCGTTTAATTTGCAATAGTAGGAATGTTAATTTGTCGGGGCCATAGTGTGTTGTTTCGCGAAATAAATAATTGTTTATTGCCTTGGTACTAATAGTTTATTTTGCAATAATAAGGTTGTTAATCTGCCAGTGCAATGATGGGGTTGATTCGCAAAATAAATATTGGGTTAATGTGCAACGTTGGTACTTGGTTAAATTGCAGGGATAATGTGGTTAATTGACAGCGGTAAAGATAAATGCTACACGGCAATAGTAATATTTGCTTAGTTGCCATGGTAACACTAGTTAAATTGCAAGATTAATAATTTTTTTACTTAGCAGGTTAATAATGAGGCCAATCGCAATATTAATAATTGCTTACTTGAAATATTCATGATGGAGTTTAAATTGCAAGGATGATCTTCGTTTAATTTGAAGTGTTGATGACATGTCTAAATTGCATTGCTATGGTGGTTAGGTTATTAGAATGTCTGGTAATGAATGGGTAGGAAGGGCAAGTTAATGAGGAGAATGTAATATCGGGGGTTTACCTTTGGGGTGTGGGTGTCGTTGCTCATTATGGCCATTATTAGAAAAATGCAATGCATCATGCCTATTGTTGTCCCTGGTCTTGAAAGTACTTGGTGGTTTGTATTGTGGAGTCTGTCGTATCAGGCGGGATATAGACTCCTCTTGCAGCTTAGTATGTATGTCTGTGTGTAATCCGGTGGAAGGAATCCAGTGCCGTATCAAAAGTCTCGGGCTGTTTAAAGGCACAGTTCCACTCTTGCGACACATTCTGAGCCGTATCAGTAGTCTCGGGCTGTTTGAAGGCACAGTTCCACTACTGCGACTCTACTGTCGGATTCCTTCATTATGTGATAGCACTGTGCCTAACCCTTGGTGTCTGTCTCTGCCTACAGCCGCTAGTGGCCGCCTCATGTCCGGGGCATTTGCCTCTTGATGTCACTATGATATGTCGGGTCGTCTTGATTGTGTCTGTCTTACTTGCATCCTGTTGGTTCGAGTGTTGACTTAGAGTCGAGGGGGTGGTTTCTTCTACACACGCGCACACACTTTAACAAAAAAAAAATTGCACCGGTTGACTAAGTAGATGTCCTTAGCTAGGAGGGTTGTTACAGTGCAACTCTACCACTTACAAGGCATGAGTGCAACTCTCAATGCCTATTTATCCAATGTACCTTTGCATTGATTTTCAGAATGATCTTTATCTAAGTCATGCATCTCACCATCCATAAATTGGAAATCTGGCCAATGTTTTGACACAGCTCCACACACTTCCTATTGTCTTCACAATTACTCAGATGCCTTCCTTTTCATCCTGAACACTACACCAAGAACACAATTCTGTAGTTTTTATTAGTGTTAGAAAAAAGCTTGTAGGCAAAGTTTTATTTAAAGGTAGGAAGCTCATTGGGTATTTGTGTGGCACATAACCTTTCTATAACCATACATTGCCATATCCAACCATGTCTTGATTTCATACATGACTATCTTTCTTAGCATCATTCATATAACAAGTTATTATATTTTATTATCTTTTGTTATTGTCTCATAACCAATTTACATGACATGCTACTATGTCAGTTTGTGCATTCAAAAGTTAAAATCTTTGATAACTATAACAGGACTCTAGCCTTTACCACACCTAGTGGTAACTTAATCATGTCAATGCACTTAAACAATACCATATTGTGTATTATAACAATTCAATTTGGGGAAGTTCTTACCTGGATTTCCTTTTGGGAATTATACAACATAATTTCAAAAGGGAAATACTTACTTGCATGGTTTCCATTAAACAAATTTAATGCTACCTAAATAGTTGATGATAGTAGAATTTCCCGTCCCTCTTTATCAACCTTATAATTCAATATTCCGGCCTTATGTTGTTTCCTTCCATGTGCAGCAACATTATCAACAACACTTGCAAACATTCAAGCATTCTCACTTTATGGCTGTCCCAACCAGCCATAAAATACTTGCTGCTACAGTAATTGCAACAACTTCTTTCTTCCTGAATCATGTTTCCTTGTTTATCCCAAAAGTCTTCCATTCTTCCAGATTTTTGAATCTTCATGTGCTCTTCACTGTAACCACCGTGCATGATTATTTATGATTTGAGAACATGATAGCCAAATAAATCTTGGCTACCATTTCTTTTCCATCCAAATACTAAACTGATATTAAACTTCAACTTTTATTTATCTCCTAGATCCATCTATCCCAACTCATACTTGGATGATTTATAATTTCAATCATGCTATCTTATAGACTATGGATCTTCAACATCCATTTATTTTTCGGACTGAACTATTCCAGTTCTTTCTTGACTTAATATTTTAGTATTTGGGTTTTCTTGCATTCTTCTCTACTCCTTACCATCTAGCCTCAAACTTGGCTTGCATAGCCATTCTCTTATCATATTGTAGAGATGCACATATGCCTCCTTCTCTAGCTGCAGAGAATTAATTAAAAACACTTAATGTTGCTTTTAATTTACCACATAATTTCAAGGGATACTTCCACCCCCTGGAAATGTCACTCATGGCTCTATGCCACCTAAGATGGATTCTTCTCAGACACCATCTCTTTTACATTCAAAACCATGCATAGAACCATTTTCTTCTTCATGGTTCATTACTGACTCTCTACAAATATTCATTTCACTTTTAAGTCTTTCTTGGCTTTGACATCTCCATGCTATTGTGGAAATAACTTCAATACTTTTGGAATGCATCAATAATCTCTACTAGTATTCCTGCTTTCCCTCTTGGAGTGTTTTCATGCATTCCCATTTTCTTGATATCTACCCCATGAATTTTTCTTCCACTATCCTCAGATGTTCATGGACTTGCAACTACATATTATGCTGATATTAATTTTCAGCATCCCACTATTATTCGGATCCCTCTGATCCAACTCCTACATGAACCAATTATATTTACAGTCATGTTTTTTTAGTAAACTTGGACAGTTAACATCAACTTACTTTTTGAGGTACTTGATTTATCCCTTCCTTAACTGATCATATCAGTACTTGGATTTTCTTGTTGGCTATTACTTTCCCTTGTCTTGACCAATCTGATTTCAACCTGCCTTGCACAATCTACTTCTATCATGCCATATCGATGCCCTTCATACCATGCTTCCATTGCGCACTCTGATAACCATAAGGGAAGAATTACTCTGCAATTGCATAGACAATCCTTGGATATGATGCACTTCTTATCCATATATGCACTAAGCCTCTTTCTTTATTTGATGACTATCATTCTGATAGTCAATTCTTTTTATAATAGATCTGACTCCAATGTATTGCTTAATATGTATATTGGTTTCCTTGGGAGTGTTCACTAATTCATTCACTACATGATCTACTCCTTTTCCCAAATTCCATTGAATACATTAATAACATGAGAGGACTTCATGTAGTGGCTTCGAAAGACTTTATGGCTGCACTAAGATTCATACCTTAACCTTTTGTAGTCTTGGCTTTTGATCATATTATAATTTTTTTTTTTTTCATAGCACTCTTTCTTTGAGTACCTCAGCTTATTTTTAACCAAATTTTCCACCTTCTCACATGTCAAGAACTAAAAGTTCTTAACTCTTCAAAAATGTGCAGCCAACTAAATTTGTTATGCTAAATAATTTAACAAATTTATGAAATATGAACCATTTTGGTTCAATAATATATATCAGAATTCTTTCTTCTGATTTCCTGGAAATTTGAATGCCCAGATCAATTTTATGGGTGCATATTTAGATTCCACTTTCCAACACATTTACAATGCCTACTCCCATGCTCAATTCCGAGTCTTGAGCAGAAACTTATGGCTATTTAACAATTCCCCATTAATTTTTCTGTTCATTTTTTTAACTTGACGCTACTCTGCGTTGTAATATGCATTTTTGCACCTACTCCTTTGGATTTTTCATAGGATCTCAATTGGGTTTCTTAATATACCTCTTATGGACACTCTGTCCAAGTTTCATCTCTTTCTAGGTTCCGGGTTGTTAGTTACAGCCTGCTGAAGTTCTAGGCCAAAATACCATATTGTAACTTGTATGCTACAGGTAACCTATTTGCCATATTAAACACTTTTAACATGCCCAAAAATTCAATTCAGATCTGGAAATGTCTTATATGGTTCAATATATTTCCATTGACTACTCCTATGCCTCAATCTGATTCTAGAGCAGAAAGTTATGGCTCTTTGAAGTTAGTTGGGTCTTAAACTTTACCCTTCACTGTTTGTGCTGTAACTTTCTCAAAAATGCTCTGTTTGACAAAAAGTTTACACCATTGGAAAGCTCTCTCAGATATTTTATTTGAGATGCAGAGACAGAGTGTAACTTTGGTACATCTATGTCTCATGTTTTTTTATTTTCTAAAAACGCTCTTAAGGGCCTACCAAACGCGCTGCAAAAAGATGACATTCAAATGATATAAAACATCGTAGAAAATCACTGGTTTTATGTTGTTCAACCTTCAAACAACTTCACACACACAAATTTCAACCTGTAAACCATATTTTCCATGCACAACAACAACACAAGGTAAATCATGCTTCACACACTTTAAAACCATTGTGTATCACTTCTTTGTCGCACCAATAACTTGTGTGCACTACTTTTATGTCATGCGCCAATATCCACCACACGCAGTTTTGGTTCTTGCACTATTACCTGTTACGTGCAGTTTTTCTATCATGCACTGATATTCCACGCGCATTATACTCTACGCATTGCACCATGCCATATTTTTGTACGTCTCCACCGCACACCAAAACTTTGTGCGCACCACTAACCAAATTGTCGCACAGCAACATATACCCACATTGCGCGCGCACCAACAAAACTCCTCTGCGCTCTGCCAACACTACACACACAACACGCGTCATTATTATGTGTGTGCACATCGCACAATGCTAAATTTATCGCACGTTCCTGTACACCAACATTTTTCCATGTGACACCGAAATTTAGCATGCACACCCGCACACTAACATTTTTCCGCACAGTGCCGAAATTTAGCATGCACACCCGCACACTAACATTTTTTCGTGTGGCACCAAAATTTAACACGCACACCAACATGCCAATATATTTCCGCGCAGTGCCGAATTTTACCTATCACAAGCTTTTCACTGCACATCATGCATTTTTAGTGCTCCCACCTATGCACATTCATTTTTATGCGCATCAATTCCTCGTGAATTATGTTGCAGAAATTGGGGCTTTTGCTTAACGTTTTCCCAAATTTACCATAGACATTCTGCGACCATGAAATTTGTTCAATTTCACCCTGATAAAACCAAAACAACCTCTATAATAATAAATCATTGTGGATTGACATTTCTGAAACAAATTTACCCAAAATCAATTCACGAATTGAGAATTTTATTTACTAAATTTGCTCCATCTTTCATGGCTTCACTGTAACTTTGAATTCGACCAATTCCATGTCTGAATTTGCTAGAACAGATATTAAACTAGTAATATCTCACCACTTGACCGAATTTCTCATTTTTCCCATGAATTTAACAACAAAAATTGGGACTTTTCCAATTCCGTACAACTGTTGTTACTTTTTACCATGGATGCTCTACAAACTGAAATTTGGCCACTTCAAAATAAATTTTCTATGAAACTTCACTTCAACTCAACTTGCTTGGCCCATCCAGGCTCAGTGTCGAAAAATGAAGCTCTAATACCATATTGTAACGTCCCAGACCATCCATGCTGGGCCACACTATGTCAAATAACTCTTTCTTCTCTCTCTGTGGAATATATTGTAACATACCCAATAACCAACTGAGCTATGCCACATAAATTTTTCGAACTGTATGCAATTAAAATATATACACACATAACTCTTGCGGAAGAATTATATATAAAGTGTAAACATAAAAATACATCTGTAAATGAACGGATTCACATTGAAATAATAGTAAACATATACATGCCGAATATACAGGAAATACCCATAAAAATAAACACGTAAATAATAATACAGCATGTAAATTTATCACATAGTTGAAACTTATCTTGGTAAGAATGTCACCAACTACATGCAGACCTTCCACGAACATCCCATCCTTAGACCACACTGCTCATCACTCTCAACAAAGGGTCACCCCCGACATGGGACTAAACTCCACCCGGGTAAATGGGTTCCTAACCAGGCTACTGGATCATGTAAAATAGGAGAGACTCTGTCATAGGTGCCAACTCAAACTAACAGCCTACAGTCCCTCATTCCCCACATGCCAGTCCCACCCAGGAAATGTGCCCCTTCTCTGATCAACAATCCTTCGGCTACCCCACTTCCTTTTCGGGCTTCAACAACAGGCCAGACAAGAAGTCTAAGAGGACTGTAGCTATAGTATAGCACCTTCAGGAAATCAATTCCCAACAATTCTCTCACCCAAAGAATTGGTCACGGGCCTGACAACCCACCTCTTCAATATCCCATGGGCCTAACAACCTGCCTCTTTGTTATCCCACAAGCCTGACAACCCACTTCTTAAGTCCAGCTCCCAAGCTAACCATCTACACAAACAGATATGGCCATGGATACAAGCTCAGGTATAGTGATAGGTAGTATGAAGGATAGATTACTGCGCGAGTGAAAGATCATGGTATGGTTGAATGGATGATTCCCTGATGGAAGGAATGATGGTCAGCATGATGGAAAAGATGGGAAAATGAACTAAGTCCCTACAATATGTATGCATGTCCCCAACTTGACACTTGTCATGTTGGGAGCTACTTTAGCACACTTGTCCCCAAATTTGGAACTTAGGATAAAATAATTATCCATACTTTATACTTTAAGAAATATTAATATAATATTCCTTTTTGGCTCAAGCTCCCCAACCTAGCCCCTTTTCCTTAACTTTTAGCCCCCGCCCTTTCCCTAACTAGTGGATTTTAGTCCCCCATACTCTTTTATCGTGGTCGTTCTGCGTGTAGCAATGTATTTTATATTAATGTTGAGACATTTACAAAAGTAGATGCACTGGTCTTTAACATCTAGGCTCTCCGGCCTAATCAAAACATAAGGATCCTAGCTTATAATAATTGGCTCACCAACCTATAAAACACAACATATACACAAAGGCTCCCTAGCCTCAAAATTGTGTGCACTTAAGTTGTTGCATGCGATATCCTGGAATGTGCCCATTTCATCATTTTACTGTGTGGTACATGCACACACTACGCCATGGAAGATGCATGCCAAAAAGATATAAGACAGCTCACCAACTTAAGTATATTTTCATTTACATTTACATTTGGGTTCAGCCTAGGGATATTACATTGGGTATAGAGGTTTTTGAAGTGAGAGGAGGCTTCCTTTTTTATCTCTTCAAAGGAATTGACTACGCCTCCTATGGCTTTTTTTGTTTCCTCCACTATGTTGTTGTGTTGTCTTGCTTTGGCCTGCTTGTGGAAAAAGGAAGTATTTTTGTCTCCTGCTTGGAGCCACAAAGCTTTGGATTTTAGTCTCCATTCATTTTCTTCATTATGGAGCACCCTTAAATAATTTTGAAAGTGCTCTTTATCTTGCTCTAGATGTCTGGTTTGGATTTCACTAGTGTCCATTTCCTCCTGTAGAGCTTCTAGTTTCTTTTTGTATGTTTCCACTTCACCTTTTGTGTTGTGGAAGGATGCTTTAACCCAATCCTTTATTGCTTTCTTTGCCTTTTTTAGCTTTTTCTCCTAGATGTACATAGGAGTTTTGTCCACCCAGGTTGACCAGATCGAGGAGATTAGGGGGAGGAAATATGGGGAATCCAACCGAATTGGGTTGAATTCAAAGGGAACGGGTCCCAGATTTTTAGCTTTAACTAAAGAAAGGGCTATTGGGCGTAGGGATGATTTTAAGGATGAAAATTTATTTTAAAATGTAGAAATCTTGGCAAATCTTACTAATCCTTCGTATGCCAAGTATAAAATGTTTGGAAATATTTTTGTGAAAATATTCAAATTTCTAAGGATTTTATAGAGTTTGTATAATATTTTGACAATTTAAGGTAAAATAATTTTATCCTATAAAATTTGGGCGAATCATTTACAATAGTGTTCAAGGATAAATTCGTGAGTGCGGACACAGACCAATCTCCCCAGATCCACCTGGATCTGGAACAAACTGTGACAGAATACTACTCTTTCCCTAGTTCTAAAGTATTGAATGGACAAGAGAAGAAAGATGATGTACTTACTTTATGAAATCTCTCCTTATCTCTGTTGATCCTCGCTCTGCCACGATGCTCTTGCGTCGTCCAATCACAACAACACAAACCAATCACAGCAAAGACTTTAATATATTCAAAACTCTAGACTATACATGTGATCAAGGAATCATGTAATAAGATGATATCATCATTATGGGAAAGGGAC
>JASDQU010739539.1:48566-60384 GCA_032191745.1 Picea mariana | reverse complement strand
GTTTCTTAAGGAAGGAGCAATCTAATACCAGGCCTCTTATTTACAGGTTGCCAAAATTATATTGTCGATCAATGCTTTTACACTCACAAAAAACAATTATGTTATCAAGACAATCACCAACACATTTTAATTTTATTAACCTTGTAATTCACCCCTCCTAACATGCACACCTGAACTTCTCACAGAACTACAATCATCCCCCTTATCACCCAGGTTTGTGCGTTTAAATTTCTTGGCCCAAGAAATTATTGGGAGAAATGGGTTATTAAATTGAGAAGGTAAAATAGGGAAGGATTCACCATTAGGCTTAGACGTTTAAAACCTCATCGCTGCTATAATCGAATACACATAGAAAGTAAAACAGTTACTCCAAAAATTTACTATAACCAAAAAAAAACTGGCGGAGGTAAATTTTCTTTTGCAATCTTTATTTATTGTGCAGGGTGAGGGTTAAGGAAGGATTGCTGCTGGAAGGATCGATTCTGGGAAAAAAATTCTAAAGGTCGCAGAGGTGGTTAGAATTTACGATTCCAACAGCTGCCGGGTAGCATATGTCCAAATTGACACAACCTGCAAGGACGAAAAATGAGGTTTAAAAGACCGTGACAAGGTGAAATATAAGGGTTTTTCTACGCCGTTGGGCAAGGAATAGATACTGGAGGGATAGCATTATCGCTGTAGCACCGGCGTGTATAGAGGATTCCTTCTCCATTGGGATATTGAGTATTATTTAAAATAAATAAAATGAGAACTTTGGGGTTCTCATTTTCTATTTCAAGACTAATATATGAAAAAGAATGTTCACATCATTCATCAAGTATTTGTACTAAATTTAATTCTCTATTGTCATGCAAACTTTTTGGGGGATTTAATAGGTTAGCATAGGTTTCAGGAATGTTTATTTCAACAAATTGAGCTCAGTACATTAACTCTTTACAATTGCACTTTCCCTCTTGCTTCAATAAAAATATTAGATTCATGCTTCAATAAAAATAAAAATTATTATAAAGTTTTCATTTTATTTATTTTGCATTGGGATATTAAGTCTTATTTATTATAATTAATGGATGAGGAATTATAATAATTTATTTTAAATAAGACTCGATATCCCAATGGAGAAGGAATCCAATCCTGGATTCTAGATTCTCAAAAAAACACAGGGGATCATTGTCCCACATTTGGAGCCAGATGTTGAGTAAAAAAAAAAGCCACCTAGATTTCCCACTTTTGGAATAAAATAAAAAAATCCATATCAGAAGAAATAAATTTTTAAGTGTTATCATTTCATAGTGTATCCATAAGTATCAACTTTATCATGCATTTTACATATTAAAAATATGAGTCTGTATGCTCAATATATCCAAGTTTTTGTTCAATCACCCAAAGAACACTTTTCCATGTGCAACACAACTAATTTTTTGGAACTAATATATTCTTGGAACCATGACATTTTCTTGGAACCACTCGATATTGAGTCTTCAATTTGTCTCATTTTATTGGTTCATTTTATTAGTTCTTCACTCCATATATTTTATTGGTTCTTACACTCCCACTTCCAATACTTAGTCTAAATTATGTATGTAGGGCTACCCCTACATCCCCTATACCACCTTCTCCCAATTAACTCCAAATTTCCTTACACCCCCTCCACTCATACCTCTCCCCACTCACACAAACTTAACCATATTTCCCACCCCCCTCAGCTCTCCATGCAAACCTACAATCCATTCATACCTACACCCCTCCTCTCACTGACCTCCACATAACTTACCCCATCTTATCATGCACTTACTGCCTCCCCTCTCCTCTCCTCTCTTACTCCCTCTTCCATACTTAACCATTTTAATTAATCATGAAGACATCCTCTCCATGCAGACCTACATACATACCCTCCTCTCCTCCCTCACTCTGCATACACATTCCCTCCCATATATCTCCTCCCTCACAACATTCCTCCCCACCTCTCCTCCACATTTTACCTTACTTAACCTTTTATCCTAACTTTTTCCCATTATGCCATTAAAGAATGAGATCACTCCTCATGGTATCCAAGTATCTCCACACATGGAAGCCAATTGTTGATGACACATGGCAATGAATGAGAGTGTGATATGTGGCAACCAATTGGGTGATGACATTTGTCAGCTCTTGGTGACATATCACACAATGACACATGAAAATGATGTGGATGTTGTCTCATTGTTTACTAGGTTATTATGAGGATTCCATTGGGTGTTGACTGGCAATTAGTTGGATGATGAATAGGTAACTAAAATATTTAATTAATTCACTAATTTTCTAAGGATCGAATATCTAAGCCTCCATATGCTTTGCATGATATGCATGGATGAATTTAAATTTTAAAGACTTTAAATCCAAATATCCCCATACATTTGGGATATATACTTTCCCAACAAAATTCAATTTTTTTAATGGAGTCGACGAATTGAATTCAAGAGCCTAGATTGCACCAAGAAAATTAGTCAACAACTTATGAGCATTGTTTTTCTAAGAGCCATAAATTGAGATACGAGAGTCAGATTTGGGAAAAATATACCTCGTTGGAAAGATAATTCGATAAGGAAAATTATGAAATAGGATTCGATCTGTGAAATTGGCCATGATGTGCTTATTAATGGAAATAAAATTCATCTTGGTTTTCATGGTTTGATGTAGATCTACTTGAAACCTCAACTTCTTGAGCTTATAAATTCAGACCCAGAACTCCAAATTGCACTCAACAGGACTCGTTGGAAAGTAGAGATGATTAATATTTCATATAGAATGTTTTTCATGGATAAAAGGGAAAATATACTTCTCATAAAAGTAAAACACAATCCACTTTTGTAAAAGGTAGTCAACTTGAAAATTTGAAAATAAATTTTATTAGATAAACTTTATTAAAGGAATAAGTGGGCTCTACCTGGAGGTATGAAATTGAATGAAATAAATAAATTAATTATAATTCAATAAAGTAAAAACTAAAAGTGTCTTACTCTAAAAATGAATCGTGGAACGTTCTAGGAAGGAAAACCCTAACTACTTCAAGAACATTGAAAGAAGATTTTGAAAGGCTAAGGGAAGGTGCTATCATAAGGTTGGTAGTCAAAAGTTTCTACAAGGGTGAAAATTCTGCAAGAGGCAAAGCCCTATATTTATAAGATTCATTGGGGTGGCCTTATAAAATATGTCTCTCTACATCTTCTTCTTTTCTATTTTTTTCCCTCAAATCTCCATGTAAATTAGGAAGATTTGAGTCTGAGTAGCTCTTTCACTTGAACTATTCATTTATATTGTAACATTTAAGGTACATGGCAGTGACATCCCTACTTATAAAATTATATGTATTTCATTTCAGTCCATGTAATTTTCATTGAGACATTGTTGAAGTTGTTTTAATTCTTTTGTTTTAAGCATTATTGAACTTGTCATATTAGGATATTTTTTATAAAAAATTTCACAAATATCTACTTGGGGAATTATAGTAGTGATTTATCATACTTGAGTTGAAATCATATGATTTCAAATTTCCTTACTGTCAAATTTGTTTTTGGGTTGCAATGAAGTTATCATTTACTATTCTTTGGAGAAATTTCATTTCTTCATCTTGAAAAATTCATAGCATATTCTGAGTTCATTTTATGTTTTTAGAAAGAGAGAATGCTTGTTGAAAGGAGATTCCAAAAACCTTATGGACATAAATATATGTTGACACATTTTATATTATCTTTTTTTTTTAAATGATCTTATGTATATTTGTATAATTTTATATAAATGTTTTACATTTGTATATATAAACCTTCTTGGAAGATCTTTCAGGGTTTTCTCTTTAGCATTCACCGTTTATATTCATTATAGAACCATACAAATAATCTTCCAACATTTCAACCAAACAGGAGTACCACCTCTATAAAAATGCAAAGGGGTTCATATCCTCATGTGGTTTCTTTTTTGATCTTGACCAATCTAAACATAAACAACTCCTCTACAACATTTTATGGCTATATTCAACGTAATCATATTCTAAATACCTAGTGAACTTCTGAAGCATTTTTGATACCAAGGAATAATGAAATTGGAGCCTTTACATGCCACATATGACTTTACAACAAACATTACAAATATCTATTTCAAATGAATTTATATCTTTATACATCAAGTCACAAGTTGTTCTTAGATTTGTATATGAAAATTAGAACTAAGAGGAACATAATTAGTTTCAAAGAATCTAAATTACAAAACGAATCATGGCAAATTACTAATATTAGAAATTGCATATCACTCCCTAAAATGAATACAATCTCCCCTAATTATCTTGAAAACATTAGAAAAAGAGGAGTTGTGACAATTTGACAACATAGACCTTGTACATTATTTGAGAGATTGACAAGTGTTAAAATGATTTTGTATCCATTGTGCCATTTAGAATTAATATACAATAATGTAAAAAAACGTGAAGAGTATTTTCCTGAATATACCATAGAATCATTGATTAGGAAGCATATTGTTATTTGTAGTCGCTACTATAGACATAGAATAACATCTTTTAGAAATTTATATTTAGCTAATACTAAACTATTTGGAGAAGTATCCTTGTATTTCTTCATTATTGGATTCCAAAATATAGGTAATGAACACAAACATACACTATATTGTATTTAAGGTGCTCCAATTTATTGAAAATATTCTAATAATAAGATTGTACAATTTTTTAATAGATGTGTTGTTCATTGTTAGATGAAACAATACATTCACTGAAAAAAAATATTGAATACAGTTGTGGAAAGAAATTCAACAAATCAATACAAAAGGAAATATAACTATGTAAAGAAAATAAATAGAAATCGAATTTAAAATAACAAGAAGAAACACAAATTTACTTGTATTTAGAACAATATGAAATATTAAGCTGCCTCTTCAATGGGAAAACCTCCAACATGACAAAAGATACAAATCTAATGATATTCTCTTACAATTGATTGCATAGCTTATACTGCAATATATAGTTTCTAATTGACCAAAACCATAACCACATTGTGGGCCTCCATTGGTGAGGACTAAAACACTAACTAGAGGACCTTCTTTAATGATTTCACTTACATTTATTGATTTCGGACTCTATTACCCCTTGGGGCCCTATTTCATAAATATGTCCTTCAATATATTAAGTAATAATATATTCCACTAACTAGGGGAGTTAGGGTGGTACCCTAACAAGTTTTCCTTGAGACAAGATCCATGCTAATGCATATGTTAAGATGTTTAAATGATGGATGCTCAAGGTTTATAATGAATGCATATGTTAAGATGTTTGAATGATGGATTCTAAATGCTTATTATTATTGATAAATTGTTTAGTTAATTTCTTATCATTATATGTATATGGATGGTTCTTCATTGATTTGGTGTGTAATTCAATTAGAGAGATAAGATAGTGGTTGTGTAACTAGAAATAAGGCTCAATCATATCTTAATATACTTGTAAGATTTAGTAATATTTTTTTTTTCAAATAAAAAATGTATTTTTGTTTGAGATAAAACAAAATATAATGCTCATGCTCTCTTGGAATCGTAAAAAAATGACCATCTAGATGTATATATATACATAATATTTCACTATATAAATACATCTATAAATATCCACAACCTTCATAATATAAAGTATATTATCTATCAAGTAATTGAAAACAAACATTAGACTTCACAATAGCATGTACTAACATATTATAAGTTCAAACTATTGTAAGACCGTAATATGATCATGTTATACTTCTTCCAAGGAACCATAAACCTCATGTAGTTCAAGTCCTTCCGTTGAGATATTCTTTTCATTCTTCATGTGCTCTCTATAAATATGAGTATACGTGACCCACGGAAAGTAATTAGATATTTCATTTAATTGTTATGCTAGTGGAAGGAGAGACTTATTTTGTACTTCAAGGATTCCTTTCATCCAATTTATGACCATAGAAGAGTCACCCATCATTTGAATCTTATCAATCCCTCTATCCAAAGTAGATTTAATTAAGTAGTATAAGGCCTTGAATTCCCCCTGGTTATTTATTCCTCTTATTATATTACCTTTAACTTGGAATTTGTGTGTCTCTAAAATATATAGAACAAATCTAATCCCACTGACACAATCTAAGCCTTGAAAAGACCCATTTAAATCTACACGATATAGACACTTTTCCACCTATAACTTCAATACAATCCTTTATGTTTTAACCTATGGAATAAATGTATAATATGAAGATACCACATTAACCTGGGTGGTTTCTTGAAAGGTGGGTCTCTTAAAAAAAAACAGAGTTTCTAGCTATCCATATTCCCCAAAAAGTAAGAAATGGGATGGTCCTAAATAAATTCAGATATTGCTAAGTAAATAAAGTATTAAGAAATATATCTAAGGATTCATAATTACAAGGGTTATGTATACCCAAAATATTTAATAACCCCAATCTCAACTCAAACTTCTTGAGAAAAATTACAATGCAAGCAAAAATGTGAATATTTTTACTCACTACACTTGAAAATTAAATAAATAATCGGACCTACTCTATCTCTTTTATGAAATGCTTCCCATGTTAAAACTTTATTGTTCAAAATGAACCACATAAATATCTTAAACCTAGGAAGGGCGTTAATTTTGCAAATATTTTTCCACCACTAGTTATCGACACCTGGTCTTGGTCCAAAAGAAGATAAGTATCCAAGCCTATGTGTATTAGTTCCCCCTACTCCATTCAAATCCCATATTAATTTATCCGGGGAAGTATTCAATATTATCTGTTCCTTATTGAGTTATGCTAAAAAGTGATCCCACATTTGCGTTGAATTTCCTTCTAGACCAAGATCAACTACATGTTTATAACATTGGGACCATAGGGATGTGTTATCTATCCTATCAATCAAAATAAACATACATATTCCAATTACCATTATTCTCATTAGCATGATTGGTCTTATTTTGGGAGGGATATTAATGGCATATTGTTACCATTTTCAATGTCCAAAATCTCCATCAATGCCATCCTCTTCATTGTCATTTCTCAATAATAAAAATAAGCCCTTTCGTCCCTCATTGGAGAATTATTAGTCCTATCATGGCATGGTTACTTATTGGAATTAAAGAAGTCTATTTTTCATTGTAGGTCATGTACGATTTTCTTAGGAAGGAATATGTCTCTAACACACCACATTATTGCAATTGCACCCCCTCTTACTTTTGATCCATATCCCACTCACCATTCTAGATAAGATCGTATAAGTGGGAAGGATAGAGTCATTACCTTCCACTAGTTGGATACATTTACTATACTCTTCCTTTACTTTCTAATATAGTCCAAGATAGTTCCTAGAGCAATGCATTTATATGAAAGAATAATTTTTCATAGTATCTTCTTTGTGATGGAATTATATAATGATTTGGATGTTGTGTGTTTACCAAATAGATCTATTTTATTCATCCCCCATTCTCTTAGTTATTTTAGAGTTGCAATCCTATGCCAATTATACAAATGATTCTCTTTGCAACCATTGCTCACTTGTCACAGAAAATGAAAAAAAAAAATTATGATTTTTTCAAGAGTACTTGTGTGTATATGAGATAGGGTGTGTTAGTATACTAAAATATATTCTAGAACAAACTTTATCATAACCAATCTACCTAGCTTTGAGAGCAACCTGTTGCACCAAAAAAATATTTATTTTTCAATTTTATATAGTGGCCAATACCAGTCTTCCTTTATAGAGAAATTAGGATTAAGATTAAATCCCATATATTTAACCTTTCTAACTTGTTTAAGTGTTGAGAAGGAAGTAATCCTCTAATACCCTAATCTTAAATACCTTCCAAGCCAATTGTATACACTATAGACATATTCTCATTTATTTCCATGCATGTAGGATTATTTTAAAGCTATAAAATGTTCTTGAAACATTGAACCTCCCTTTATACTCCAAAATAGGATAGAAGAACATAATCAGTGAGTAGTAAGTATGTGAGTTCCTCAGATCTTTCTATTCTCACCCTTTGGTTCTCCTCATTCTCCTAGTTTTAATGGATGTTATTAGTCACCCTGCTACCAAAATAAAGATGTAGGATGATGCAGGAGCATCTCTCCACGCAGCCAACCAGCCAACCAGCCACGTCAGCACGCATGCATTCGAAGCTGAAGGGAGGCACAACCTCATTCAAATTTGAAATGAATGTAATTTAATGTCTTAAGCTAGTGAGCCATGAAAGTCATGCCTTTGTGCAGGCATTAGGTAGATCGGCTTTAATGCCAAGATCGGCTGAGATCTAGATCCAGGCGCTGGACTAGACAACCATTGATTGTAATTGAATAGGGTAGGTGAACTTGGAGGGAAGCGCTAAGAGCCCTCAGGTAAAAGATATTTGAGATCTCATTTTGAGAGAGTTGAGCTAGAGTAGACGAGTTAGTGTAGATAGGAGCCAGGTAGAGCTCAAAAACACAATTGTAAAGATACAAACATTGTTGCCATTGTTAATATAACAAAGCAATTTTCCTGCATTATTCTGTCTTATATGCATGTCGGTGTGTGTTCTATCTATATATGTTGGGAATGTATACTGTAGTTGTGCATTCTGCAGGGGTTTGTGTGATTTCAGGTTGAAGGTATTTGAGGCTTCATGCCAGGAGGGTATGACAGAACGATGAGGGTTCTGAGAGCCGGTGCACTGAGGATGCACTACTTAACTCTGAGGAGTCAGACAAAGACGTGTTGAGGCACAGGACTGGAATCATCAACTCAGGGAGGAGAATACCTGGGAGGTTACTGAATACCTCAGGAGGTGAGGCTGTGTGGGTAAGAACATAGTTGATTCATTATCGCTGAGGATTCTAGGAGAGCTCTGCCAAAAGGGTATTGAGCGAATGCATAGTTGCACAGGAGAAGAACCCAGAACTATTGAATGTTCTGAGGAGGAGATACTTCTCCAGGAGGGCATCGAGGAAGTGTAAAGATAGGCACAGAGGTGAAGAGAACTCTTTGAGTTCTGTGTTGTGGAGGAAGAGTCCAAGGAAGGATCTTCACTGGGTTGCTAAACACCCAGAGAAACTCAGCAAGAGGTTGCCTGAGCAACCGGGAGCCAGGAAGGAATTTTATTCTCCATCTGAGGGAGAAGAAGGATAAAATCCCCCAAGGGGTATAAGTAGTCATGAAAGCTCAGAAGGGATAGCACAAGTGTGTGCATGAGAAGACTCGGCAGGAGTGCAGACGTCAGAATCCTTTAAGTGTTTGAGAAAGACAAGCTCAAGAAGGATAGCGCTTTTATGTGCATAGGCGAACTCANCAGTCATCGGATCGGGAGAAGTTGCGCACAGTTTAGCCTTAGGAGGAGGAGCGCACAAGGAGAACAGATGTGGATCATTCATTCAAGAGTGGATGCGTTTCACAAGATCACCCATCTCGGGGACTCGGGCACCGGAGGTTAGGAGAGGAAGTCATTCGACATCACGAGTGGCGAGGAGGCGAGAGCTCCATGGTGTGGGGCCTAACTAACATCATCTCAGGAGGTGGCACCTCGCATCTCAGGAGATCGTGAGTAGAAGGGCGGAGAGCTTAGTGTCAAGAGTCGCGAGGCATGAGGACGCGAGGTAGTGAAAAGGCGTGAGAAGATCGGATCCGTCCATTGACAGAGGGCACGTGGCAGATATCAAGAGATCTCGTGAGCTCGGGAGTTCATAGGTTGAAGGCCCAAGCATTGGGTGTCCCAAGTCATGAAGATGCGAGGGGCGAGAGGGAGATAGACATTGGATCTGGACTGTTGGAGGACAAGTGGCATCGACATATCGTGAACTCGGAGGTTCGCGGGACGGAGCCGCAAAGATTTGAGCCAAGAGTTGCGCGGTCGCGAGAGGTGATATCTCAACAACCATCGATTTACGTGTGGGACCACTAATTAAGTGGAATACAGGTGTCAGATATCAGGTATCTCGTGAGTTCAGGGCGAGGTGCGAAGGTAGCGAAGGTGCGACAGGAGAATATCAGAGTCTCATCACATCGAGACTCGGAAGATGGAGGAATCAGTGTTTGGGGCCGCAAGGGGTGAAGGCATAAAGTGGCAAATTGCAAACGTGCGACAGGATTGTATCGGTGCTCGGTACATCGGCTATCGGGAACTGGAAGCCTGAGGATTTGGTATAGCGAGTGGCGAATTCGCGATAGGGCGAAGCCACGATAGCTAAGAGGTCCCGACAGGGGAAAAGTCAGCGAGTTGACTGATCCGTCGGATATCGGGGATCCGAGGGTATAGCACCCGATTGTTGCACTCGCGAAGCCATGAGTTCCGATACCTTGAAAGTAAAGAAGAGAGGATCAAGAAGGGAAGAGTCTGTGGGTATTGGAAAGTCCCGATAAGGGATTTGAGGAGCATTTTAGCTCTTCAATCCGAGAGAAGAGAAGGTCCTAGGATAGTATACGTGCCTGGGGTGGCACTCTGCGTCAAGTGGTATCAGAGCTTAATTCTTGTCTATATATTTCAGGCAAGAGGAGAAAAGAGGAGACAGGAAGAAGACAAAGCATTGGAGGACTCTATAATGATTGTTTATAGGTAGGCAGCAATCAAGGAGACAGTCAGTAGGACTGTGAGAAGATGAAGCTGGAACACTCAGGGATGAAAAGTGACAGCAGCAGATCTGTCAGGGAGGCAGATAGACATAGCACGATGGCTACTGAAGGCCATAAACATGCTGAAAGGAAGAGCTCCAAGCTGATGAACACAACAGAAATGGATAAGGAGCTCGCTGACATAAAGCGAGAGATGGAGGAGCTCGAATAAAAAGCAGAGATGGTTTTATGAATAGCCCATGCAGAAGCCGAAGGCAAGTTGGCCAGTCAAGCAGTTGATGGTCATGAGACAACGTAGACTGTTGAGAAAATGGTTGAGGTATGATGAAAACCTCAAGGCCAGAGAGGAAGAGATGATTGATCACTGTTGGCCAGAGACTGGAAAGGGTCTCGATGATTGGGATGATGAAGAAGATAAATTGGGATCATCTGAGTATCTCATAGACTACCAGGAGAGAAATGGAGAGTTTCCATATTGCCATATGGGCAAGGGAATAGAGAATGAATTGGGGTCATATGAGGATCTCAAGGACTGCCAGGAGGGTCGAGCAGAAGAAAGTCCAGATTGCCAAGAGGGCAACAGATTGAGATCAACTGAGGATCTCAAAGACTGTCATGAGGACAATGAAGGAATTTCGCATTACCAGCTGGGCAATGATCAGAGATCACAGAGGGATCTCGAAGACTTCCAGGAGGGCAGCGGAAGCATATTGAACTGCCAGGTGGGCAGAGATGAAGACAGGGGACCATTTGGAGGTCTCATGAAGAGATCAATTCAGCAATGTTTGCTGATGAAGATGGGATCGGTTGATCTCATGGTCTGCCAGGGAGGCAGTAGGGACATCCCATATTGCCAGGTGGACAGGGATGAGCAGATGAATTTGGATCAGCCAGAGGAGTTGACAGAACGTGTGAGACTGTCTGATAGTCTCACAAATTCAGAGATGGAAAGAGATCAACAGATGCAGCTGACAGAGAAGGAAGATCAGGATGGTCTTTTGATGATTGGGGAAATTGGAGTATTCCTACTATGTGCCCAGGAGGAGGTAGAAATTCGTGTTGCATATGGTGCAACAGCAGAACAGTCACAGTTGGAGATGACTGTCAAAAGGAAATTGGAGCAGACATTTGAGATTGCCCAAGTGGATGAAAGCAAAGAGAATGAGCATTCCAAGGAATGGCTCAATGACTTCAACCAAGAATTTGAGGAAGTTGCAGCACT
>JASDQU010739539.1:0-43365 GCA_032191745.1 Picea mariana | reverse complement strand
ATTTCCGCACCCTGACCATTAACACAGTGCGGAAAGTTCGCAGTCAGACTGAATGCAGCCTGCGGAAATCAAGTATTTCCGCAGGACAATATATATGCAGCCTGCGTACTATCTTCAAAAGTGTGATTTTGAGAAGCTGATAAGTGTAACTTTCTTCATGAAAATGATCTTAAAGCAGAGTTAGATCTTCCATCACCATGTCATTATCATGTCATCATCTCGATAACCAAAAATGTGGATAACAAATAGTCAATCTTCTTTTGGGAAAAACCTTGTAAAATAAGCCCAGGAGTGAAATTTAGCCCCTAAAATCATCCATGATTGGGCAATGGTCTGAAATGCCCCAAGACATAATTTGGGAAGAGATGGAATGTGGGAAAAAGAGTCAAGGGCTATGGATGAGAAAACGATCAAGTCTGGAAGCTCTGTGACCCACCCCTGGCCTCTAATTACTCCAAGTGTATTTCCCTTTGGAGGGATGAACATCAAACGGATCTAGTTCTGAGATCCTCCAAATGTTCCCTAAATTGGTCCCTTACAGTGGTGCCTCCATTTTTTCCCCTTGATGTAGGGTTGTATTGAAATCCCCTGTTATGATGCAGTTGTCTTGTGCTCCTAGCTCTTTAAGTTTCATTAAAGAATCCCAACACTCCCTTTTTTTCCAATAATTATTAGGCATATAAACATTACAAATAGGGTAGATGTTAATTGATTGAAAATGCTTTAGTTTAACCAACATCCAGTGAGTAGATTCAATTATTTGTTCTTCTCTGTAGAGATGGGTGTTCCACAACATCCAGATCCCTCTGGATGCACCGATAGCATTCAACGGTGCTCTCCTGTTTATTTTCCAGATTTGCTTCATTTCTCGCAGAGCCTCAGCTCCCTGCATTTTTGTCTCCTAGATTAGGAGGATACATGGGCTTTTATATTCGAATTAGCTTTCCTATGGTTTCTTTTTTTTCCCTCTGACCCAGTCCTCTGCAATTCAAGGAGACTACCTTTTTCCCTTCTTTTCTTAGAATTTCCTCTAGTGTTGGTTGGGTTCATATCTCTCTGTCCTAATTGGTCGCTTTTTCCCTTCTACTTTTATTTGTTTTCCTTCCTACTTTCATAGCTCTAGCATTCTTTGGGAATTCCATATCCATCTTTTCTCCTGAGTCTTCTTGGCTATCGTCTTCCTGCGCTTGGAGAGGTTCCTGGGGTTGTGGATTAGGATCCAATGGGGGTGACATGAGATCGGGCTTATGATCTAGCTGATTGTCTTAAAATATGTCCAAACTTGCCAAAATAATTCGTGTTAATTCTAGGAAACAAACTCCAGTTGCGATTTTGTAATTTGGGAAATGAAAAGTTATTAAGCTCAGTAATAGGAAACAGCTTCTTGGTGAGATGAATTTATTTTCTTAATCTGCTATGTAAGTGATTTTTTTTAATCATATTTTTAAAAGAATGAAAAATCAATCTCTTTTATGGATCTTTAACTGAACATTTTATGAATTACAAATTTACTCTATAGTAATGTTGTTCAAACTCGACAATATATCATCGAGTACCTTTAAGATTTCTATTTAAGATTTCTTGTTTTCTTTTGTGACTTTCAAAACCATTAAATATTTCTAAGCCATGGAATCCATTTCTGCAACCATACAAATAACAAGTAAAAATGAGAAAATTCAGAAAAGATGAATGTACATGACTCTATTTATCATCACCTATATTTAGAATAGAGAAATATTCAACATTTTAATCTTTATAGAATGAAAATTCAAGGTTGGAAAGTTTGTGCGAGTTTAAATGTTTATTTGATCTTAAATCTAATTAGTAGTGGTTACAATTAAATGTGGCAATGTCCATTGATGTAATTATTTAGATTTTTTTAACTTAACACAGCTTTTGATTCTAACCGTTAAGGCTTAAGGTTTATAATGTTGAAATATGGTTATTATTTTCGCTAGTTATTTTTCGGAGAGTGTTAAGTTACAGAGTAGTAGAGAAATTTCAATAAAGAAAGCTTTAGATGAGTTGATTTCCGAGTTGAGTTTTATTATTAGTAAACTTTGTGTATTTAAGTATCTATCAGGAATGTAATTTCCAGACTTTTCACACCACTTAGACTAGATGTAAGAGAAGGTTTGAATGGCGGAGGAGGGTGGGAAACTTGATTCCTGCAAACATGGCGATTTGAGAAACCAGGAAGGAAGACAAAACTGGTGGAACTCCACTTAACTCTTTGATACCAGTTTCTATTGTTTTATAGTTCTGTCTAACATTTTCAAGATTAGAAACTTCTTTCCCGGTTTCTGGAGGATGGAGTCATAGTCTAGCATCATTTTCATTGTTGTTGTGTCCTATCTACCAACGACTTCTCTAGTTTCCCACTCGGAGCACTATTACATGTTTCGGTAACTGTGTTTTAGACTTTGTTTTTGTCTTTGGTTGCCCTCTTTAGGCTAGTGGTGGGGTATACCTTCATCATTGGTCTTCTCATCTCTTAGTGGAGGTAGTATAAGGTCGGTCAGTGGATTAGACTTGTTGGAGGCTGACTAGACTGCACACTCTGTAACCATATCAGGTGCTTCATATGGACTCGAGATCTGTAGCTAACTTTACAGAGAACGTCAGAGCTTTGATGAGTGAGGAGGAAAAGGTGGTTTGGCTCCAAGCGGGCCTTTACTCCAAGGCAGATATGCTGGAGAAGTCACATGATGGCTCATTACCTCCTTTAAACATTTCACTACAGCCTTTAAACGAAAATTTACCCTCCCAGAGCCTCCCTTCGGAAGTGCTATTACAAAAACATTCTGAGACTTGCTTTCCTCTGCATAGTCCCTCGACTGGAAGCGGGAAAAACTCTCCACTGTGGAGGAAGATATAGCCTCCATATTCTAAGAAGGATTCCAAAGGCGCGGTGTCTCTTGAATCCTATAGAACCCAGTATCCTCCTTCTCAGACTATTTCTAGGAAAAAGGTTTGGAAACCGAATAAGAGAAACAGGAAGATGGTTCTGGGCATTGATGTTGGCCTGGAAGAAACCTGCTAACTAGCCCTCTATGGACTAGTAGGCAAATTATCTTACCCCCATCTTGCTGAGACAAAAATGGAAGAATGGTTTAAACTGAAGTGGGCTCCACTCCTTGGATATGTTCCTAAAATCTTCTGCCTAACAAAGGGTTGGTGGGGTATGGTGGTCAATACTCCGACAAATGCTGACTTGTTAATAAAAAAAATTGGATCAATGGGGGCTCCAATTTTATGATCAAAAGATGGAGAGTGGCCTTCAATCCAAAAACGGAATACTTCTAGTTTAGACACTTATGGGTCCTCCTCCCGGGGTTACCGTTATATCTGTGGAATGAGGGGGCCTTAAGAGCTATTGGAAATGCTCTAGGGAATTTCCTCTAGATAGACCCATCAACCTTGACTAGCTCGGCTAGAAAGATGTGTAAGATGTTGGTTGGTATTGACTTACATGAGGGCCTCTTGGAGGCAATTGACATAGAGTGGAGGGGTCACCTTTTTAGTCAGAAGATAGATTATGTAGGTATACCCTTCTGCTGCAACTGGTGCAGAGAAACAGGACACCTTCGAAGAGACTGCAAAGGTTCGCAAGCTGTTGAAAAAGATGAAGAAGAGATCATCTTAGAGGACCCACCAGAATATGCCACAGGCGATGACGCTTTAGAGACAGGCACAAACTACTTTGATTCAATGTCCTCTATAGAGTCTACTTCTTTGAAAGGTATGCTTAAATCCTCCTGCCCACTATTTTTCAACTCTTTATCCTTTTGGGAGCGCGAGGCTCTTGAATCATCCAAGTGGTTAAGAACAACTATCTCTTCAGACCCTAATAAGTTTTTAAAGGACTCAATAAACCCATTTACCCCTGGGGTGAAGGAAGTAAGTCTTGGTTTTGAGGACAGTGGGATTGGGTTGGGAATAGCTGTGCCTACACGCTAGTGGAGTAATTCTTCTGAAATACAATGACTTCCAAATTATGTTTTAAATTATAACTCACCTAGTCTGCGGCCTAGTGAGACTAATCAACAATCCCCAAATGTAATACATGTTCTTGGGTCTAGAGAAACCGAGGAAGGAGACTCCACAATGTTAGAAGTTCTGGATTCTCCGATACCTTTCATAAAAGACAATCCTTCAACCATCAAATTACCAAGTTATCTAGGGAAGGCCATTCTGAAGGAGCTCGATAAGATGGAAGATTCTACTTCAAAGGTTAAGAATCCTAAGGAAGAAAAAGAATTTTCCTGGTCACGTTGTTTAGGTATAGAAATTTCCCCAATAAAAACCCACAGCTCCAGGAAAAAGCAGGCTTTAACTCAGTCACTTGCAGATTTTGAAACCTCTCCCTCCACTGATTGTGGGGCTCTTAGAGCATGTAAAGCCCTTGTGAGGACTAAATAATGTTATTAATGTCTCTCAATATAAGAGGGGTTGGAGGTGCCCTCAAATTGGCATCGGTTCAGAGACTTCTTGACATTAATCACCCTGATATAGTTTTATTTCAAGAGACGATGGTTGATGCTTCCAAAGCCAGAGATTTTATGTCCCGTTTAAGACCTACTTGGGTATCCTATGAAGTAAACTCAGTGGACAAATCAGGGGGACTCTTAGCCTCTTGGGATCCGTCTTCTTTTGATTTTATTCCTTTCCTCACAATTGGTGGTTTGTCGTTAACAGGTAAGAGCCTAAAAAATGACAAGATTCTGGCTATTCTTAATATGTATGGACTGTGTTCGGACCGGTTAATCTTCTGGAAATCTATTGAAGATAGCAGTATTTTGGGAATAAAGAATCTAATTATTGCTAGAGATTTAAATATAGTTCTTTACTTGGATGAGGTTTGGGGAGGTACTTTCGGTTCAGGGGCTCATGAATTCTATTATAGAGATCTGTTCGCTTAAAATAGGCTGAGAGACATCAAGCCATCAAAACTCTGTCCTACGTGGAGAAATGGCCGAAGTGGGCTTGAAGCTATTTCAAGAAGGTTGGATATATTTTTTGTTGTGGAAGATTCGCTATCAGAAGTTGGTCATTTCAGATCGTGGGTAGAGATACCTTTTATATCGGACCACGCTCTGATTTTCTTTTAAATGGAAGTACCTCCCAGTTACAAAACTTTCCCATTCAAGTTGAATGAACAATGGCTGAAAGACCAAGATTTTGTGGATTTGATCAGAAAAATCTGGAATGAACCTTTCTTTATGAATGAAACTAGAAAGAAACGAATGATTGTTTGGAAGCTTAAAGTGATAAAGAAAAAAGAAAAAGTTATGTTTAAAGAAAAAAGTAGCAAAAAAAAATGAAAGGTTGATTTTTTTGGAGCAAAGTATACAAGTTATGGTTGTTCGTTGAACATTTGATCCTTCAAATCTGATGCTAGACTTATCCCTGTGACAACTGGAATCTGAAAGGAATGTTATTCTAAAAGTTATTGAAGAACAGTGGAGGCTTTGAAGTAGAGAGATTTGGATGGCTAGTGGAGACAGTAACACAAAGTTTTTTCATAAGTGTGCCACGCATAACAGGGCCCGAAAACACATTTGGGAAATCCAAGATTCTTCCGGAGGCAAGATTAATGATCAAATTGCTCTAAAGGACGCAGCTGGAAAATATTTTAAAACTTTTTACAAGGAGCAATCAATCTTAATTAATAATGAACAACTAAAAATCGTGGACCTCTTTCCACGATTGGTTAATGCTGAGGAGTCATACATGTTATTTAATTCGGTAACAATAGAAGAATTAAAGGTTGTACTCTTTCATTTCAAAAGGGACAAGATCCCTGGGCTAGACGACTGGCCGGTTGATTTTTTTACTTTCTTCTTTGACCTTGTAGGGCCGAACCTACTTGAAATGATAGATTAAATGTTGAAATGATAGATTAAATGATAGAAGAATCTAGAAGCCTAGGATCAATTCCTGTTTGCTTAAATTCAACTTTCATAACTCTGGTTCCAAAATCCAACAAGCCAATTACCTTTGAGGATTTTCGTCCGATCTCCTTGTGTAATCTTTGCTATAAAGTTATATCCAAAGTCATTGCAAACCGTATAAAGCCTTTCCTCTCCAGATCCCTCTCAGAGAAGCAGTTTGGTTTCTTAAAAGGAAGGAGAATTCAAGACATGATTGGCTCGGCACATGAAAGCATTCACAGCATAAAGAAGAAAAAACTGAAGTCACTTGTCCTAAAACTGGACCTTAAAAAGGCTTATGATTGTATTGATTGGGTTATGCTCAGGCTGGGCTTGGCCTACCAATGACTAATTGGATTATGTCATGTGTTACATCGGCCACCTTTGTTGTACTAATTAACGGTGAAGCCACATATTTCTTCAAAAGTGGAAGGGGGTTACGCCAAGGCTGCCTGTTGTCCACCCTGCTCTTTATTATTGTGATGGAGGGACTGAGTCTATTATTAAAGGAGAGTATCGGCCAAAAGAAACTGACAGGTATAAAAATTTCAAACCTTCTGAATATTTTACATCTCTTGTTTGTAGATGATGTGCTCATTATATCAAAGGTGTGTCTGTTTGAATGGAAAGAAATATATACTATAATCTCTATGTTTTGTAAATCTTCGGGGCTAACTATGAATCAGTCAAAGACAACGATTCACTATGAAGGGCTATCAGAGGAGGAACTGGAAGCCTTCAAATCCTTTCTTCCTTACAACTTCAGTGATCTAAAACTCAGCTTCAAATATCTGGGTTATCATATTAAAACAGGGGTTCAGAAGACTTGTGACTGGGACTAGCTGATAACAAAGATAACAAAAAAAAATTAGTTTTTGGTGCTATAAATGGTTATCGATTGGCGAAAGGTATATCCTTATCAAATCTACATTGGAGGGACAAGCTATCTACTGGATGTCTTTAGAGTATATTCCTCGATCGGTGCTCTCTAAAATAAGGAGTTTGATGTTTCATTTCCTCTGGAGTGGGCAATCGGCTACAAAACATATCCACCTTTGCAACTGGGATCAGTTATCAAGACCAAAAAAAGTTGGAGGCTAGGGGATTCGCAACCTCACATACTTCAATCAGACATTGATGGCAAACACGCTGTGGAAGGTTTTAATGCAGGGAGGCATATGACATAGATTGGTGAATGAAAAATACATTTCAAACTGTTCAATTATTAAGTGGCTCATATTGGAAAATCAGAAGAAAAAGGCGACTTCAAGGATTTGGTCGTGTTTAACTAGCACAATTCATCTTATCACTCATTGGATAGCATGGCGTCCAGGATCTGGCCACTTGATAGACATAGGGAGAGACTATATACTCGTCTTAAAAGAAAAATCCATTATGAGCCCAGAGACACGGTTAATTCTGTTTAAAAAGAATATTGCATCCCTGTCTCAAATCTCGGAAGGTAAAGATCCGTTAACAAATCTAGAACAATGGCGGAGCAGCAGTAGTTTGGGTCTCAATGTAACACAGGCTATAGAGTGGGATCTATATATTAGAGAACTAAAAGAGGCTAGAATTTCCTTGAAAAACATTCAAGATGGTTTAGTTTGGACGAGTGGTGATTCCACTGCAAAAATTACAGTAAAAAATCTTTATGATGCAATAATATCCACTAAACAATTTTCGAGTTATTTGAGCTGGAAATCGAAAATCTGGAAATGGAAGTTGCAACTGAAAATAAAGATCTTCATATGGCTGGTGGCAAGCAATAAAATTCTTACCTTGGCAGCTCTGAAAAAGAAAAGATGGAAGGGCCCTGGTATTTGTTCTTTTTGTAACCAAAATGATGAAGATAGTGATCATTTATTTGTAAAATGCACATTTACAAAGAAAGTCTGGCATAGGATTCTGAGTAGTCAAAAACACAAAGCAAATTAGAGTGGGAATACCTTTGAGGAATGCATGGATGCATGGATAAAAAACAAATCTGTTCCCAACAACCTGGCTGCATATATTTGTTGGCATGTCTGGATTGAAAGAAATAAAGCGACATTTGAGGATCACTTTCTATCAACTAGCACTATTATTTTAAAGACGCTCAGGTCGCCAATATACAAAACAGATTCAAGTAGAACACAGGCTATCAAACAAAAACCGATTACCTTCATGGAGGAAGTTACTATTGTCTTATTTGCTGGAGCTGCTACTTTAGGGGGTAATTGTTGCGGTGCAGGGGGTACCATAATCAACAAAGATACAAAAACCGATTACCTTCATGGAGGAAGTTACTATTGTCTTATTTGCTGGAGCTGCTACTTTAGGGGGTAATTGTTGCGGTGCAGGGGGTACCATAATCAACAAAGATAGATCAGAATTCAGATGGTTGATAAACTGTGGAGGAAGCACAAATACAAAAGCAGAGTTGTTAGGTGCTTGGACAGTTTTCACTCTTGCAAAACATCTTAAATTAACAAACCTACATCTTATGGGAGATTCAAAAGTAATCATAGAATGGCTAAAACATAAAGGCAGGCTTAACTTGGTGTCAATTGAAGGGTGGAAAAATAAAACTCGGGAACTGATGACATCTTTCCAGACTATCAATTTTTCTCACATCTTCAGAGAATTCAACATGGTAGTGGATACTCTCTCCAAGGAAGCTCTATCAGAATCCCCAGGCAGATTAATCTACTATAAATGGTCTAATGGTATGAAGAACCATGCTTATAGTTTGGACCTATTTTAAGTTCTCCAGTCATTTATCCCCGGTTTTATACATGTTCTGATGATGAGTATAGAAGGCAAAAACTATATTGTTATATCTTCCCAGTGATAATGTTTTTAGTCAGTCCGCCTGTGTATTTTTCATCTATCTACAGTCATGAAGAACAACAGTATCTTTTTTTGAAAAGTTGATTGTAGGGTTCTTTTTTTTCTGTGTATTTGGGCGAAAAAGAATAGTTTTCTGGCTGTAAATTTCGGACACAGGTGTCTCATTGCTGGTTTGAGCTTTTTAGAAGAAGTGTAAAAAAACTTATATCCTTTATATCCTTAATATAAGTTTGAGTGAATTTTCTCTCTGTAAAAAAAAATGTATCTATCAGGAAGCAATGAAAGCATTAAAATTTTTAGAGCCACAACTTATCTTATATCTTTGTTCTGCTTTTGTGTATTTGCTTGAGAGTTTATACAGCTACGACGGTAAGGAACTAGCCCCTTCCTCCTTCAAAGTGGTATAGAGAGTGAGGTTAGTGAAAAAGCGTCAGAGCCAAAGAGGAGGCCGAGAGGTGAAAAGGCGACTGCAAATCGCAGTAACAGTAAAGCTAGAGAGCAAGCAACATATCGCAGAAAATCAAGTGAAGTTTTGAGGGTTTCAAAGCCGTCGTTGTTAACTGGAGAGCCGCCAAGAGCCCCGATTAGCTAAGGGCCAATAAATTTGCAAACGTTCGGTGAGAGCCGCCACCGCCGCCGCCTTTGGCTGGAATAGGGAGAGCAGCCACCTTCCAAACCCTGGCGGTTCCCGAGAGTTTCGGTAAAGAAATTTCCAGGAAATAAAATATGAAAAGTATAGAGTGAAGGACAAGGCATAGTTTGTCATTAATACCTTGAGTATTTCCATAAAGAACGCGCGAAGGGATAGGCATCGAAATTCGGTACGGAATATGCTTCGAAATTTGCATAAGTGCTCTTATATGGTAAATTTCATATGTTTTGAAAAAACATATATATCATAAAAAAATTATGGTAAAATTCTTGAGAATATAGATGTTTATCTATGTACAGTAAATAGATACATAGAGAAAACATATGGTATTTTCAAATTTATAGAAGTGTATGTGTGGAGATTTGGGGAGAAATTCAAAACTCTTTGTATAGTTTTGGAGTTGATTTATTATTTTTTTTTAGGGGTTTGTTTTCAAAAAGATGTATTTAAAACATACTTCAAGCAACAATCACAAGATCTTGGTTTTTATAGAGAATCACAAGATTTTGGTTTTCATAGAGGATTGATATTTTTTTGTGTGGTGAATTTGATTAAATTTGGACTTATTCTAGTTTCTCGGGTAAAAATTATGATTTTGGGGCTATTAAGATGTGAACTAGACTATGTTCAAAAGATTTATGGGATATTGTGTTGAATGGGTTTGAAGAACCCTCAAATCAAGAAGTCTATTCAAGATCAGAAGGATTATTTCATAGCAAATAAGAAGGTTGATGTCGTAGCATTATTCCTCATTCAACAAGGCTTGGATGCGAGCATTCTTTCCAAAATTGTAGCAACAAATATGAAGTAAAGAAGGTAAAATAAGCCCCTTCCTCCTTCATATAAGCCTTCCTGAACAAGACTATCAATTTAATGTAATCTCCACATTGTACTATTAATTTAATGTAATCCCCACATCATTTTCTAAACGTTTTTACTTTTTATTGAGCACCTTTTTCAATGAGTTTTGCCTAAAATCTTGTTAAAAATTTAGAAAATTGCAGATTTCAATGGTTGAAATAGCATATTCAACATGCCCTAGGTTCAAGAACTATTCACCGTGTTGGACTTGACTTTCTCATTATCGAAGAATACTTTACCTTTGCTCAACCTAGACCTCTGATATCTTTTTTTTCGGTGTTCTTACCCTGTTTATTTACAAAGCTGAGAAGAAAGATTAAAGTTTCACATGCCCTCACCATCTGCATCATTATCATCTCAATATACCGTCTATGAATCTCCTTAAGCCAGTTGGAAATAATGTTATGGTAACTGGTACGATATCTTCGACCTAGTGTTGACAAATGAGAAAGCTTACACTCTTAGGCATGCATGGAAATTAGAAAGAATGGGCTAAAACCGAGGGGTGCGGTCTGGTTTAAGGTAGTCGTTTCATCGGTTTAGTTGTTCCTTGAATTGGTCATCTTATGTGCTCAATATTACAATAAACCTGTCAAGTCTAAATATGGGAGCCAAGTCATTGTGTTATAACCCTAAAGTCCCTTAAAAAGATGGTGTGTGTTTCACCAAGTATTGTCCTTATCAACCCATTTGTGCAGAGGGACAAATTCTTTAATTTATCACCTAAACAAAGGAATGATTTTTTATTTCTATGCCTAGGGAAAGGAAATTTAGTTCCTCGTAATGATCCCCTTATCAGGGAAAGATTTTTCAGAAGAGAGCGATGAATGTAATTTCTATGCTATGGGAGTGTAGATGTCGTTATGTTGTCTTTCAAATACACATAGTTTACATCTTCTTCCATGTATAAGTAATTGTTTGATTTTGTTGCTAGTAAGACTTTCAGTTTCCAATCCTATTTGGTATATTTGATTCTCCAAGAAGCATTTTATTTCGAACATCTGGGATTGAAGGGAGTAAACGAGCAAGGTCATCTAAATCCTATAATAGAATGGACTCTGTCAGTTCGATTGCATCCTACGATGGAGGACTTTAAGAATTGTTTGGGAAATTTTATATATACCACAGTTTGTGTTATTCTGGGAGGGCATCCGCCCAGACTGCCTATTGTATGCAAGAATTTATTGTAGTTGAATCCAGAGCTCAAAGTTGGGGATTGGTATTAGTACTAGGATTATGCAATTAACAATAGGTTGTCAATGCCCCAATTCCATGCCCATTTTTATCCAAATTTCAAATCCTTTCCAAATATAGCTATTGTTTCTCTACAAGGCATAGACAACAACGTGCATGAATAGTGCCTCCATCCATGGGAAGAATTTTTGTGCCTTTTGGCCAGTTGGGTTCCCTTATCATGGCCAAACTTAGTCTCCCTTGTATGTTTTTTCCTCCTTGGGCTCTGAATTTTATACATCTCAATCCCAGCTAATTTCAGTTCCTAGTTAAGTCGTACTTTTTATTATTGTATGGTATGGAACAATTTTAGATCAACTTGAGGCCATTCCTGGAACATGATCAATGCAGTTGAGGACCTCTTAAGTTGTTTTTCATGCCCAATTTTAGACTTATCTATACTTCACAAACGAATGGTTACTTATCGTTGAAGGATCACATACAACAAACCCCATCTTCCTCCATTCTGCATATTCACTACAATTCTTTTTTGGGGGGGTTGTTGCTGGATAACTCTTGTTGTTGTTTAGACATACCCACAAGCTATCCCAGATCCTATTCAATCCTTGGTTTCAAAGAACAAATAAAAGTGCAAAATCAACATTTTCTAGGCTATTTTGGGAGGGTTTCGTGCCATTTAGAGAATAGGAGATCGATGACGAGGACTTCACCGCCTATGGAGGTTTGGTACAACATAATTTCTCTAATGTTGACAAAAGGTTGTAGAAATATTTAACTAAAAACACATAAATTGTACATTCAAATGAATGATGAGATTGATCATAGATAAAAGAATAATGAAAAGAGAATACGACCACAACTACCGAACATTATTTAATCAAATGTAATCGTAATATACATAAAAGTTAAACTTGTTTGAGCATCCATAGCAAGATTCCTCACACTATCAGGGAAGTGGTTGTAGATGTGATTTCTTAGTAAACTTTAACGATGTGGTTGTTAGGAAATGGATATGGTATAGAAAAAATTTTGTTTGAAAAAATATGCATATCATTGAAATATAATACAGGAGTATAAATCCAAAGTAAGGCCAAGCTACCACTTAAATCTACCCAATTAATGACTTGGCCAAGATAGAGGTGATAAATGTACAAAATAATTGTCAATATATGGTCATTATATGTTAACCATATATATTGTTGAATATGGTCCTATCTGTATGCAATTTACACTAGTGGCAATGAGCCTACATCCTTGGCCTCTGCTTCTAACCCTATTGAGAATAAATGTAACATTAATATTTTATTTGAAAAAAACATGGAAATAAAAATTCAATTTTGTACGATTATAATGGAAAGATGTCATACTTTTAATTTTGTTATGGTTATTTTAAGGTCTCCCATGACACCCACCAAGCGTGTGCACTCTTTGGGTAGACTTGGGGATGATTTGGGCAAGAGAACATAAGGGGCACGTGATCGGTTGGGTGAATGAAGATATGTGGGTGTGGGAAAGAGCACCTTGGGTGCATGATGGTGATGTGCGGCACCAAGGGGGAACACATCTTACTTGTCTTAGAACGATTGATAGAGACTTGAGTTTTGTTTGGGAAAGGGAGGGGTAACTTGGGAGCATGCCCAAGGAGTGGACCTGTCTGTCCTTGGCAACATGGGCGAACCAGAGAGGTTGGATGACCCCATCGACACACCCACAAGGAGTCACAAAGATCGACATAAGGAAGAGCACAAGGCAAGGAGCGCACGCACAAGGATGGGGCATGCTGGTCCAAGAGACATAATGGTTGATGAGTGCATTGGCTCATTTGGGTGCATTAGGTCCATAGAGGGTGCACAATTTGTTTAAGTGTGATGGTTCGTGAAGGGGCGTAACACACCTAAAGGACATGACGTTTCACATTGGTGACCCATGGAATCCCTATAAGATTAAAAGGGCCCAAAACCAAGGAAGGAAAGTTTTTGGAGAGCAAGAACAAGAGGGAAAGTCTAAGGAAAAGTTTTGAGGCAAGGAAGAACTAAGTCAGAGTTGAAAAGATGGAAGACAAGTAGACAAGGGTTGGATGCACTAGGAGATTTTGGGGAAGTCTAGAAATGTAGGTATGTTGGAGGCATGTGTGATACAAAAATGAAGTCTGTGTTAACTTGGTGAAGTCTGCAGCAACAAAGAGACAATATGTCTGCAGCTTGACACATGTCTGGGGATCACCAAATGAGGTTGTGAAGATAGTTGTGAAAAAGAGTCTTGGTGTGACGAATCTGTGTATGATTGTATTGGTGAGGTGAGGCAAGTAGTGTGACTTTGCCCAAGTTGTAAACCAAGATGATAGTGCTCATATTGTAACAGTTTCACAATAACGAGACTTAGCCAAGTGTTAGGCATGGTTTATGTCTCTTGTTTGTTTCAAAATAGTTCTCTTGGTTTCTCATGTTCTTGGATGTATGCTTAAATGACTAAGTGTTAATTTTTTAACAAGATTGTATAAGTATACAAGTGAGTTGCATAGAGTTAGAGCGTGACTCCCCCATAGCCTAGATCAAAGTATGGGTATGCTCTAGGTGAAGAGGCATAGTTTGGACGAAGTATTCTTGGTGTTTTCAAGTAGCCATGTAAGAACCATTTCGGTGTTGCATGCCCTCAAGAGGTGAAAAATTTCAATATCTAAACAGGCATCTTGTGGGGTTGTGACAGGTGGTATCAGATCTTGTTTGGTTAAACAATTTGGTTCTCTTCACCACACTATCACCTTTGTGACAGGTGGTATCAGAGAAAATTTGGCTCTTCACCACTATTGCAATCGAAACAATTGTGGTGGGGCGCACTTGTTGTGAAGACAATTTGGGCATAGGCTTGGTGAGGGTTCATTCAGGTACACTGAACCATCATGGAGACAAATTGAGTGGAGACTTAGTGGGTTGTGGTGGAAGTGAAGTGCCAAGTTGCATACGGAGCCGTGACTTGTGAACAGGTTTGTGCGCATGCCTTGAGTAGACCAAGCATAGAGTTATTTGGGTGAAACAATCACTTGGGAAAGGTGGATGGATGTGAGACTTGTCGCAGACCTGATCGCAGATATTGTCACATAACTAGTCATAGAATTCATTGTAGAGTTGATTACAGAGTTTTGAATAAGTCTTGGAAATAATTCTTAGGTTCCTTGGATGAACCCTTTGCAAGTAGAGTGAAGATACTTGGAGGGCCATCCATGGTTGGGTTGCATGTAGATGGAATTTACACCAAACGGGATCTCAAGACCAGTAGAATGAAGGATCGAATCGTTATCTCAGAGAATACTGTTGAGAAAATGACGAAGACAATGTGTCAGTATGATGAGAAAGTTGATTAGATGGAGACTCAGATAGGTAGGATGCAACATGGGTTTAATGAATTCATTCAAGAGTGCCAAAAAAAATAAAATGTGATTATCAACACCTTGATCGATGACATTCATGATAGACTCAAGGAAGCGGAGGATGCACTTGCCTCAGTCACACAAAAGTTGAAGGATCAAGATGACACCATCACATTATAGAAACAAACTTTGGCTAACAGACAAAGCTCTATTTTCATGCCGATGATGATCAAGATAAAGGAACTTGATCCATATGATGGTACTCACAACGCTAAGTTTCTTGGAAACTTCTACTGGGACATTGAGTAGTACTTGGAGCAGTTGAATGAAAGTTAAGAAGAAGCCAAGATGAACGTTGCAACGATTTTCTTGATAGGAACTTATAAGTTGTAGTGGAGAAATCAAGTGGAATACTTTGCAATTGGGAGAGTCATTGAGAAGATAAAAAAATAGGTAGAGATGAAGATGGACCTGAAGACACATTTTGGTTTGGGAAACTAGGCATGGATCACAAGAAACTAGTTGTTGGCTCTCAAGCAGATTGGTAAGATCCAAGCCTACATCAAGGTGTTCATGGGGCTCATGTTGGAAATCAAATACATGTCGGAAGAAG
This sequence comes from Picea mariana, assembly GCA_032191745.1. NCBI lineage: Eukaryota > Viridiplantae > Streptophyta > Pinopsida > Pinales > Pinaceae > Picea > Picea mariana. The sequence goes on along the minus strand of JASDQU010739539.1, from coordinate 27,913 downwards.
ACAGACTTTTCCACTTCATGAATGGTCTACAACCATGGGTGCAGAGTGAGATACAAAGACAGAACGTACAAAGTCTTGTAGCAGCCATAACTACATTGGACAAATTTTTGGACTTTAGGGGTGAACCCAAGACAGGTCCTAGGAACAATGAGGATTCCCAAGGTGAGAAGCAACAATAAGGGAAGGGAAGAAGAAGGACCAGGGAAAAATGAATACATCCAAGGATAGTGAATATAGTGCTAGTAAAAAAGATGTAGTGAAAGAGAAGAAGTTGATTTCGTGTTGGATTTGTGCCAATGAGCACTATGCAAAGAATTATCCCTTAAAACAAAAGCTGAATGCTTTGGAGAAAGCATACAAGGAGAGCCAAGAGAAAGATGAGACAAAAATTTTCTATGTGTAGGTCGAACTCAATAGGAAGTCAATGAAAACCATGCTGGACAGTAGGGCAATTCATAACTTCTTGAGGGTGGATATGGTGCAAAGGCTTGGGATGCAACCTGAACCAACGCATACAACCTTCAAGACAATCAACACATATATAGAGAGTGTCGTTGGTATAGACAAGGATATCTCGTTGAAGCTTGGTGACTAGAACATAAGGACAAGTTTCATCATTGTTCCTATGGACGATTTCAAAGTTATGTTGGGAAATAAGTTCATGAGGAAGGAAAAAGAAGCACCTATTCCTCACATGAAAAGTTTGACCATTTTCTTGGGACATAATCCATGTTTAGTTCCTACCATAAGGAGGAAGGAAGGGGGTATGCGGATTTCCTCCTTGCATATGGTTGTTGCAAACAACCAGAGTAGACAACCTTGTGGGGGAAAACATGGACAATGTGGGATGATGGTTGGAAAACCTAATACAAAGAATGAAAGGAAGCTTTTTTCATTGGAATGAAGGTTTTTCGACGTTGAAGAGATGGTCAGGGATCTGACTAAGATAGTGGATGGCTTGATTGATTTTTGTTTGAAGGTTGATGAATCACAACAAAGATAAGAGGAAGTCACAAAGATGAGGATGTTGGAGAAGTTCATTGAACAAGGGAAAAAACCATCCATGGACCAAGAGGACATGAGGGAGATGCAACAACCTTGGTGGAGAAGAACCAAGGAAGAGGTTGATTCCTCCTCTAGTGAACTTGGACATGGTGAATGGATGTATGACCCTTATCTAGAAAAAATCATGGAGGAGTGCGAAGGTAAATTCTATTCAAGTGTACCATTGCTCATGTACATAACACATAAGTACGATGACTCTTCTTCTATCGCATTGAGACAATTTGGAGATGAGAGATATTTCCCAACCATCCATCCCCCTTCACCTTTAAACTAGACCGCGACACGTTGGCTCACTATTTCAGTGGGAGGCAGTGAGGCCAATGAGGTGCCTTGGTGAAGTCTATTGGGAACACAATTGGGTGACTTTATAGATTGGAGGAAATGAAGAGTTGCATATGTGACAAGTTTGTCAACATAAAAGGATGCTTGAATGTGAAGAAGTGAGTCCTTGAGACAGAGGCAGGATAATTGGAATAGCTACACAATCTGCCGAAGTCACATGTGGATCCAATGCAGGAAAGCATGGGCTGAAGGACTGAAGTATGGAAGAAATAGGAAGTCAATGAGACACCACACTTTGTAGACTCATGTAAATTCCTAAGGGGAGTTTTCCTTAACTACAAAAATTAAGGAGACAAAATTCGTTGAGTGGTGACGAGATCCAGAGATGGGGTAGAGGCACCATGGAAATTGACGGATGTTGTTGAGGAAGATAAAAACTTGGAATGAGGGAGGATGTAAGGTCTCCCATGACACCCACCAAGTGCACACACTCTTTGGGTAGACTTGGGAGCAAGTCGAGTAAGAGAAAACATTGGGCAGGTGATCGATTGGGTGAACAAAGACACACGAGTGTGGTCAGGAGCACCTTGGGCACATGATGGTGATGTGTGACACCAAGGGGGAACACACCTTACTTTCCTTAGAATGATTGACAGAGACTTTAGTTGCATTAGAGAAAGGGCGAGGAACTTGGGAGCATGCCCAAGGAGTGAACCGTCTTCCCTTGGAAGCATGGGCACACCATAGAGGTTGGATGATCCCATCAACACACCCACACTGAGTCACAATGATTGGCACAAGGAAAAGCACAAGAAAAGGGATGCATGCCCAAGCATGGGACGTGTCGGTCCAAGAGAAACGACAGTTTATGGGTGCATGGGCTCATTTGGGTGCATTGGGTCCATGGAAGGGCACGACGAGTCATTTGAGTGTGATGGTTGGCAAAGGGGCACAACACACCCAAAGGACATGATGTTTCACATTGGTGACCCTTGGATTCCCTGTAAGAGCACAAGGGTGCACAACCAAGAAAGGAATTTTTTTGGAGAGAAAGAACAAGAGGGAAAATCTAAGGAAATGTTATAAGGAAAGGAAGAACTGAGGCAAAGTTGAAAATATGGAAGACAAGTAGCTAAGGGTGGGACACACTAGGAGATTTTGGGAAAGTATGGAAATATAGGTCTGTTGGAGGCATGTGTGAGACATAACCAAACTCTGTGTTAACTTGGTGAAGTCTGCGACAACGAAGAGACAACAAGTCTATGGTTTGGCACACTTCTGGTGAGCACCACAGGGGGTTGTGAAAACAGTTACAACATGTTAGCACTCTGTAAATTTTTCCGGCTGAATAGACAAAAGACAGAGGTCACTGTTTCAACCAGCTTTAGAGTTGAGGCACTAGCCTTCTCAACTCAGAGAGGGCTCTCTCGTGTCACTTGATATTTCTTTAGGACTTGGTGGCTAGACTAGGTTTGTTTTGGGGGGTTCTTATAAAATAACTGAAGAAATGAAGATAACATTTGGGCTATGGAGTCTGGAATGAAAAATACATTGTCAAAACATGAAAACTATCAAGAGAAAAAGGATAAATGAGGCGATGAGTATGAGTTTATATCTTAAATTTGCATGGCATCAGAGGAAAAATAAACATATAACTGTATCAGAGCATATTAAAATGAATTCTAAAATGGTTAAGAAGAAATAAACATAGTCTAAATTGCTAAGCCAAGAGCATCGCAATGATGAATTCTGGGTTTTTGTTTCTCCAATTTAGACAGGTGAAAGTGTAAATGAAATATAAGTTTACAGGAATCACATACTATGAAAGAAAACAAGACTCATATCACCGCTAGTTAGAATCTTTTCATAAACAGTCTAAAATCCGCTTCTGCATTTATATATTCATTCTAGACCCAAAGTTTACAAAGGTCTTCCTGCTTAGAGGGAAGGCTTCTCTTTTCTCCATCCTTTCTATATCCTCGAAATAATATATAAAGAGGAATTACTTGAGGAATTCAAAACATTTAAACTTCCCCATAATTCTAAAAATAGAAATTAGTTACAAAAAGAAATAATTTATAAAGACAGTTATCATTTTTTAAAGGGATCGTTACGGATGGGTCTGACATATCTGGGCCCTTTTTCTTTGACCGCCATCTGTCCAAAATTTGCTGGAACATACTCAATCCTACATGATAATTTATTCCAGCTTGGGGATTTCCTCCTTTAGAGTGCTCAAGCAGGTTAGTTGATTTTCCTCGACGCTCTCCATCGCCTCAGTTCTGATTTTTGTTTTTAGTCGTTTACTCTGCTTCTTCTTCATTGTCTGCGTGTAGATTTCATCTGCGTGTCTATTGATGATTAGGTACTTCATAACAGGGTTTAATATGACCCCTGATTCTAGTTCAGTCGCAAGTTCAGTATGGAATTTAGTTGCTAATATCTGCGCAACCAACCTTTCTCTCTTACTCATTTATGAGCTTGACATGTTGGTCGAAAACCCTATTGCACTGGATACTTTTCGATTGGCATTGTCCATGTCTTCCAGCCTCGCAGAGACCATGATTTTGTCTCCCTTAATTCTACAGAACTCAGGAAATCAATCCAGCTCAAGATTTCTTCAATTATGCATGAGACGACGATTTCCCAGAATAGAATAAGGCCACCCATATCTGAAGACTGGTAATCCTTGAATCCTAATCATGAAATACTGGCAGGGTACGTTGATTTTCCATGCTTCGCCATCTACTTCGAATGATGAGATTTTGAGTTAGTTATACGACGACGTTCACTTGACATGTCGGATGGAAAGTACTTGAACCAATGACGTGAGGTGATTTGACTAGCCATCACCTCCCCCCACGAGTTGTTGATTTGACACATTAGACCACGTGACATCAAGGCTACTTGGAAAATGGTTTTGGGTAGATTGCCTTTCGTCCCGATGCACTTCTAAGGGTGCCACGTGTCCGTTACCAAAACTACAATGGTTTTCCTCGGTCTGCCCTCGCTTAGTTAAATTTCATGCTATTTTGTCTCCTGATATGGGTCTCAACCGTTGATCTGGGCCACTTCAAGATCAACGGTCTGTAGGATTCCCTCCTTCACACTCCCGCTATATTTGTCCATATTTCTGCCACATATGACCTGAGCCTCCAAATGACGCCATGTCTCTACACTTCTTTAGTCACCTGCCAAATTTAAACTCGAATTTCAAGCATAATCGTTATGGTGATAACACAACAAAGAGTCTTGGTGTGAAAAATCTTTGTATGAGTGTCTTGGTGAGGTGAGGTGAGTTGTGTGACTCTACCCAAGTTGTAAACTGAGTTGATAGTGCTCATATTGTAACTGTTTTGCAATAACAAGACTTAGCCGAGTGTTAGAACTTAGGCATGGTTTGTGTCGCTTGCACTATTTCTATGTATGTATCTCATTTGTTTTGTAGTTGTTCTCTTGGTTTCTCATGTTCTTGGATGTATGCTTAAATGACTAATTGTTAAACTATTAACATGATTGTCTAACAATACAAGTGAGTTGCATAGAGTTAGAGTGTGACTCCCCTATAGCCTAGAATGAAATATGGGTATGCTCTATGTGAAGAGGCATAGTCCAAACTAAGTATTATTGGTATTTCCAAGTATCCAAGTAAGAACTATCATGATGTCACACACCCTCAAGAAGTGAACAATCACAAAACTTGAACATGTGTCCTGTGGAGCCGTAACAGTTATAATAATGGAAGGATGCCATACTCTTGATTTATTATGGTTATAATAGTATGAAAGTAAAACATAAAAATGGTTTTGATGCTTTATTCTCGTAAGGATGGTTTCGAAAATAAGTAATAAGTAAAGAGATAGCAAAAGAGAAAGTTTTGGAGAGAGAAATATAATAAGTATGTTTTGGAGATAGAAATATAATAAGTATTTAAATGTAGAAATTGTTAAAGATAAGAATAATGGTGGGCATATCGTGGGCTCAGTAAAATATGTTATGTAATAGTTTTGGGGAAAATGAATCATTGTAATATATGATCATAACGCATGTAAATAAATTTGGGAATGATATATATAAAAAAAAAATACATTTTTTTTTTTAGTTTAGGATGATTATATAGTAAAGTGTAATGTTTGGATTAATAGTAGGTATGAGATATATGTATGAATTTTTTAATAGTTTATGGGATATATGTATGAATTTTTTAATAGTTTGTTTTAAAACATAATTTAAAATAGGGTAAAAAAATTATATAATAGTGTTTTAAAATGTGTTTTAAAATGAAATAATGGAAATATTTAATATTTAAGTCATAATCATTATGTTTTACTATGTTATAATTATGGGTAGGAAAAATCTATTCAAAATATCTTTGTATTATAATTGGGTTATTATTAGTCCCTGCCCTTCGGGCTGTAGGGACTAATAGTAATCAATTTTTCTTAGTTGCATTAATACGACACATAAAACAAACATTTTAACCAAAGTTTTAAGATTTTCATTCAAATTTCCATCTCGCATTTGGTTTTTATGCCTAAGTTTGAAGTTTGAGGTCTTATTTGGCCTATTTTTGAGTCACACTCTCACCATATCTTGTCCTAAAATCACTTTCAAGTGTATATTATATGAGTAATATTGCAAAATTCAAGTAATGCTAGAACTACTTCTAGCATTACTTCTTGGCATTAAATGTTAAATCATAGAGCTTTCTCCAATGTTTACTGGAATTCCCTTAGTTGCCACCTACTGGAATTTCCTTAGCTACCACCTTGTGGCACATTGCCTGTGTCTAGATGTTGGCATGTTTCCGATGTGTTGCTAAGTTTACACCATTCTCTTCTTACCTCATATTATTTGCAACCAAATGTCCAGGGCCAGGTCACATTCTCTGCAACCAGGCCGTATTCTCTACAACCAAAATTCTCTGCAACCATATGTTTCGGTATCTTTTAGTGCTCCTTCTGGACAAAGACGAGAAGTGGGAGGATGCTTCATTGGAAAGAGTATCAAATTCCTCAAAGAAGTGGAAGCATTGTTTCCAACTAGTGTAAATAACAAAGGCTTTGAGGTTAATGAAGTTGAAAAATGATTTCCTGTTCATTTGAAATGCAAGATCTATTTCTCGTTCATCTCTTCTACTATGTCGGTTTCTCACATATTTTGTTGTGCTGATTTCTTCGTTGAGTGTCGTTTTCTTCATTTGTTGTTGGGAACCATTACTACCTGCAAGTATACCAAGATACAAAGAAATGAGTAATAGTCAATATGACATTAACCTCTAATGAAATAGGTTATGATTTCAATTTCAATTTGCACTTCATTTAATGTTGCTTCTCTACATCTAGATATTTTAATTAAGAGTTTTTACAAAATTTTCTAATCTAATCTACAGGGACATTAGCTTTTTTGCATTTTGAACATGATAATGGGTTATAGTAGGATCTTTAGTTCAACAACACAAGCAGTTCAGGGCCAAGAGTTAAGGGACATAACACAGAAAAACCAGCTCTCATTTGGACTAGTAAGCTATAGGAAGAGTCAAGTAGAGTGTCTTGCCTTTATTCATCTCTTTCAGGACGGCTTGGGGATTGAACTACAAAGAGTTAAGGAAGACATCACATCTTGATGAAAGAACCTATCATGCCTGAGATAGTGCCTTTCCTTGTAAATAGTAAGTTTTAGTATCTATCCATAGTATTAGGCTTTAGTATCTCCCCTTTGAATGAAGGAAAAGACTTCTCTTACAAGAAACAATTTTTTGAGAAATTAAGGTATTTATGGGGTTTGTGTTTGTAGAAAATATGACAACCATTCCTGGTATATAATGTAAAGGTGCTAATATTTTCTAATATGCAAAGTATTGTTTAAATAGTTACAATGGTTTTGAATATATTCAGGTCGATAAGTCAATAGATCTGTATCATTTTTTTTTAAATTAATCTAATATATGTGTAGAATTCGATACAACAATTAACTAATAACTTTATCTATCAATGAGAAAATATTCATAGGAACTTACAGGTTATGTTCAAGGTTATTTTACATTCCAATGGACATGAATTTCATGGTTGTATCCTTTATCTGATGTGGTGGTTTATCTTCCTCTAGCTTTCCCATTTGCACTAGGAGCGATGTTTTTCCAATTCCAGAGTGTAATATCCTTTGCCGACAGAATTTCCGGTTCATGGACGTAATGTGTTCCTACATATGATTGATGTTCATAGGAAACAAATAACAATAAGAGAAAGGTCCTACAGATGATTGATGTTCATATGCAACAAATAAAACTAAGAGAAAGGCAAGCACATCCCTACCATACTATTTCAGGTTGGTTATCATCCCTACCGACAGAACCATTTCACATGAAACACCCCTACTCTGAAACATGTTACAAAGTAAAATTTAGTTATGTTATACCACCTCAAATTCCAACCCTTAATCACTTTCGAATGCATGTGAGACTTTCACCGACAATGACAAACACCGCGTTGCAACAAGAAAGAATACAACAAACCACCATATTCAATTGAGTGGGATAGAGAAAGATTCGAGGATGGTGAGAAAGACTTGGCCGAGAATTTACATCTTCATGGTCTGATTCCAAAATTGGTTCTGGCAACTAATATAATGTCAACAACTAGATCTTAAACCTAAGCATTTGGATATCAATGCTTCTAGGTAGATGACCAAAGAAGGTTTTGCACCCTCCTCATCTCATATGCCAACAAAGTCTGATTCGCCAGTTGACTTCAATAGATCCTTGAAAATTTCTTCCTCTCCAAAGGCCGTTGCTCAGCTACATGTATCAAACTAGGATCAGCCCTAACAAAGGAACTCTCATTCCCTCACAATGGTGCTAAGAACTTTAGCACTGGATCCTTCTCATTTGAATACAAATTAAAATTTGATGAACGGTTATGAAGGGTTATGCTCAGGGTGAGAAGTTAGAACTAGGTTCTCAAGGAGAGACAATCTAAGGAGAAAGTCTATGCAAAAATGGGTAGTACGTGGGGAAAAGACAGAACCACATGGGTGGAAGACAAAACCACGATGTTGTTTCTATTGTAATTCAGGTCCATCCGAACACAAAACCACGATGTTTTTTCGAGTGTAATTCATGGCCATTGGATTTGACCACACATTCAGTCTTCTTGAAAAGGGTAGCCGAGAAGTGAAACATGTGGCTCAATACAACTAACACTTGGTTGCATCTATCAACGATACAATATATGTTTGTCAGTGAAATGTCAACTGGACTCCACCTACCTTCACTATGATATTACTTTTTTCACTATGATATTACTTTTCTATGTGTCATTGTTCTCATCGACCATAAATCATTGTTATTTAAAATATTTAAAAATGTACAAAATAATAATCCTATTGTTATAATTTAATTTATCTCTGATTCCATAAGTCAATTTTAACATTCTCACAATCCCATAAATCAATTTTAATCTTCCCAATATTAATATACAAGTAAAATTAAATATAACATATATACATATTGCATTATTATGATATATACAGTCYAATTATTAAGATTTATGCAGAAATAACATAGCCCATATACTTATCCAAGTGGATATTTCCCACTTACATTACCATTACTTGTTTTACTCTAACTTACACATTGCATACAACCTCATAAAGCAATGATTTTATAATTATATAAACAAAATTATTAAACACAATGTTATGATGTGATCGATCTTCTCAAGGCACTAGAAGAGATATTGTTAAATCAATTTTAACCTTCTCAATTTTAATATACAAATAAATTAAATAAAACATATATACACACACTCCATTATGAGATATTCTCCTGTTTTGATTGTCCAGGTTAAATTGACTACACAAATAGAGACATCATTGTACAATGCTCCCATTGTTGGTTTTTGTACACATCCTATGGATTATATTGAGCCAATTTATACTTGATGAATTGTTCATCATAGCCAATTTATATGTTTCCATATATTACGAAGAATTCAAGAAAGATACATTGCTTCTTATTTGATTAGCCTTATCGTGCTCGGAGGAATGTTCAAAATCTCTAAGTTCTGCCCAAAATTCCACCTCACAATCGCAACAGTGAACAAAAAATCTGACCCTCCTTTAGATTCGTATTAGCTATACTTCCATTTGATTTCACCAGAATGAAATCAAATTTTCACTCGCCCTTCACATTGGTATAATAAATACCTCCATTCGGTTGAGCAAGTGTGAGTATGATAGGCACTTGCTATTCACATTCACGAAGATGAATGCGTAACAAACTCCATGAATATTAGAGGCTTAGATCACCATTATTTAAACAAGGCTAGTTGAAGTCAACTTCTAAAATATCACATGGACCATGTTCAGAGGTTCAGAAGAAGAGGTATAAGTTACATGATTTCAAGCCACTTATCAATATTTAGTAAATAGTTAATCCTGATGGGTGAGAGCATTCATTTTTCAGCTTCTCTTCATGAAGATAGATAACTTAGTTTCCTAGTACAATTGGCTTGCCAATTATACAAAATAATGTTACTTACATGGAGCCATGCTAATCCACTGGAAATATTAAAGAGATAGCTCAATTTACTAGTACAATTGGCTTGAAGTTATTTGCAGTGAGCCATGCTAATCCACTAGAAATCTCCTAGGGTTCAATTTAAAATTAACAAAGTCAATCTTTACATGTGCTATTATTGTTGCTAGCTATTACACATTCTATTGGTACCTTCTGGGCAAGGACTTGTTGCTCCACAACCTCCCTTGTTATTCAAAAGTTACTTTGCTTTTTATGGGCATATGTGTAGTTTAATCATGATCTAAAGATTCATCATAACTTTTTCCCTTGGATATAATTTTTTTTTATTATTTTGGTTGACATGATAAACATGTATTCTTAAAACATTACTGTATGTAATCCCTCACACATCGATTAAAAGAGAGAGCTAAAAAACAATGCTGCTTACTTTTAGTGATAGTTAATGGGTTGGATAGGATGTGAATGATTGGAATTTTATAAGATGGATTCATGGTGATTATTTGAAAAATGAGTAGCTTACCTAATAATGAATATTTATTTGACATTGTTANACCACAAACTTTGATCGATATTGTATATGCCCTAAAATATGTATGATGGTCAATATGCATGGAAACCCTAATGGAGTGCATTAGAACTAGTGACGTGGGAGAAATGGAGATTTGACACGTATTTCCATGGACCTCTATAGGATGTTTCTTCTTCTTCTTATTCTCCCCTCTTCTTCATTTTCATACTAGTGGTAGGAAGTGAATTAGATTACACATATGCTTATGCATGGTTGATTACTAATATGCATAGTGATTGTATGTGCACTAAAATATGTACCATTAGGCTTAATATATGGACTACAATACCCAAAACTCAAAATATGGACTTAAGAATTGTGAAACATATGATAGGAATTTTGTTATAAAAGAAACTATAAAACACATGTTTCTTATGCCCATGCAAGATAGGCATGAATCTCCTCTCCACATTTGTAGTGCTAGACCCGAAATGAGGATACGATTAAATTCTTAATCACAATATGAAATTGAAAGATACTAATAGGAAATCCCATATATTAAAGAAGAATAAACAACTTATAACTAGTCTAAATGGGATGATGGCACCCTTTGATACACTCCTTATAGCTTGACAGTACACATAATTAAAGTAATAAGATAATGAAATTAGGTTGTTGACATGCACTCATGTGTGCATGATTTATCGTAAGTGTTTCCCTTATACCTGATAGTATGGACTTAGTGGCCAATCCATGGGAATTAAGAAGAGGTCATTGGATGAACTATACAATCACATAATGTGCTAAATTGGCCTAGGTAACCTAAGGAAGTAAAGAATACAATGGATATTTAGGAAAGATGTGGGTGAAATATAATTGATCGACTTGAGATGATAATGGTATAATTCCTTGACAACGCACATCAAATGAAGTCAAAATTGGTATGCAATTACACTTGTAAGGATAGTTAACCAATTATTAGAATGAGAAGATGGAAATATAAGTATGGAGAGTCAACTATTTTAAGAAATGAAGGTTTCTAAAGTATTGATCTTCAATGTTAGCAGTTTATATCTGACTTATTAAGAATTCCATGAAGTTACCTTATGGAGGAATGGAAAATCGTGAAGTTGTAGATTTTCTAATGATAATAACTTATTGTAGTCCTCATAACCATAACTAACTTCGAAGGATGAGATAAATAAAAAAAGAGTAATGCATAGATACTTCACAGAAGATGATGTATTGTACATTAAGTTTGCATTGAGTTGAGTTAGAAGTTCCATGAACAAATGATGCAAATGCACTTTGTAATAAAAATAGTATAAGGAGTCAACAAGGAGTAGTGACCTATCCTAAAACACAATGGAAGATTTTGGAATGGTCTCGAGGGAACAATCATAATGAAGTATAAGTATAACTTGGCACTATAAATTTTTCTTGGCACCCAAAACTATTTTTAACCGTTAGATCTATTCTTTCTTGACCATTGGATCTTTCAGTTGCAACTCCTATGACTATCAATCGTTTACTTTCACCTCTGAGAACAACCTTAAACTATTGATGAACTCTGCGAATAAATCCTGACGGTTAGTTAGTAAGCATAAAATTACAAATAAATTAAAACAATATTTAAATAAACTTTTTATTTCAATAAATCTTAATAGAAATTTTTTGACTACAACCTTAATTTCTCACGACACAAATGTTTTATTGGGAAATTAAGGGAGCAAAAATATGTTTCTAAAAATAGATTCCACATTACCTATGGAACTTTGTGTTGTCCCATCCCTACATAGGGTCACCTAACCCATATGTAGGGAAGGTCCATCTTAGACCTCTATGCTCATGGATCCATCATGAGAAATTAAGGGCTGATGAGTTCCATAAGTACAATGAAGAATGAGTGAGTAGACACCTACAGATTAGGTCCATGGTGTAGCACCCCCGCTACTAACCCCATAAAAATTTTCTTGTACCCACTAAATTAAAATGCATGCAACATGATAAAAATGCCCATGCATCTAACAACATTTTTAATAAACATAAATGCATCTAATTAAACATACAAACAACAACATATAAATACTCAATAACACAGAGCTTATGCATAAAAATGTAAACACATAAATAAAATAGAGAACATAGATAAAACACTCATATTTTTAATCAAATATGCAACCAATTGCAAAGGACATATGTTCCACCCAATCGTAGAATTGCTACTCCAAATATTAGTAGCAAATCACCCCTGTGTTGGTGCTGCGAAACCACAAGAGAGAGTGTCTCCTAAGGTTTTCTATTGTACATTCACAACAAGATAATTTACTATAGTCATCCCAATCCCCTTCTCTACTACATATCCCCTCAAGCTATCCCCCTTACCTCCAAGGCTCCAACACAAGTTGGCTAGGAATATATCTCTTGTTGGGGACTCTAGGGACTTAAAACTGCAATAGGGAACTCTCAGCAAAAAATCATTTTCTTTGTGGTAATAAATTACACATGAATATATTCTATAGGTCTAATATTCTACTTCTTCATGCAATTATAGATCCCACAAGATTCCTATAAATCTCACTATGAATGTCTTCAAGCTCCAATACTTAGCACACTCTTATTGTCCCAAAAATCGACTATAAAAACTACTTACAATACCCATTCGAATTTCCCTTTTACCCATACATGTTGATTCTCATGTTCCCCAATGTTGATTGTACTCAGCCCCATGCTCTCAATAACTATGTGAGGTGACTTTTCACACCAACCTCCTTACATGTATTCATTGATTGGGGCTTTGATACACTCAAAAGGAAAATAGAAGGTTCATACAAAATAATAATTTTAGAAAGTGGAATGGGATTAATAGACATGGGTAATTTCCCCTTGGACCCCCTCGCCTGTGGAAACTTAACCCCAATGAATCCATTTGTGTTCATTTACAACAGGTGATACATTTATTTTATTATTTTCGATATGAAATGTTTACATATTACATCGTTTGACTCACGACCATATATCATATTTACATTATACATTACTAAACTGGGGATTAAAATTGGGGACTTTACACAAGGCCATAAGACTAGAAGAGCTCATCAACAACCATCTATCCCTAACATCTAACACAAATATAATGCCCATTATGGAGGGAAAACGTAGAGGTGATTCCCATTATCAATCTAGAATCGAAATTTCAAAAGAAAGTGCACTCCTAACCTAGCAAGCTAGATGAGGTGGGCTTCCTCTTGATCTCCAATGGATAGATCCTCACTCTCCTATGAATTTACCATATTGCATGTTTAGGAAACAATTGTGTAAGGAAACTTTGTGGAAGATCAAATTTAAATGGATTGGGATAATATTCAATCCTTCTCTCCTATTACATCCCACACCTACAAGAGAGATGGATGAAGAGAAGGAGAGGAAAGATTGTAAAGAAGTAGAGTAGAATGCAGTGTACTAAGATAGGGGTGTCATTACTTAGTTTGTGGCTTATGATCTTAGGAAAGAATGCAAGAAACATTATAATGATATATAAAAGGAGGAAAAATAAAGAGTGAGATGTAGGTGGTCATTTTTGGTTGCACAAGGATGTGCAAAACCTCTAAGTTGGGGGGTGATGATGGGCCACCAAATGTTGGGATCTTGAGGCCCGCCTTGTAGTTCATATGAAATTTTTTGTATGCTAAAGCCTACATTACTTGTAAAAATAATATGGTAAATATGAACATCTTGGGCTATGCATATTTAATATTATGAATAATTGATTTTTTGAGTTATGTGATATAATATGGTCAAAATTATGATTTTGATGGATTCATGCATTCCTAAGGTTGTGCTAATAATTTACACAATTAGGTTGAATCCTAAGGGTGATCTCCATCAAATTCCACATGAGATAAAAGGTGTATCATGCCCCCTCTCCAACTTCCAAAGAAGCCAATCATTCAAATTATTCAAGTCACTCAATCAACATGATCATAATTCTCTTTCTTTATTGAGGGGATTTAAATTAAGGAGGGGAATTTGGCTCTTGAAATAAGGATCCCCAATTATAGGGATCATATAAACATGTTCCCTTCAATAAATGATTGTTTGAAGGGATAAATTGTGATTTTTAGTATAATTAGAGCTAGGATGAAGTAGGACCTAGTAAATTCTGTTCTTTTGGCATAGTACTTTTATAAATGATAGTGCATTCAAATTGTTAAGGAATACTTTGTTGTCATGAAGTTAATTTCTAAATGAGGAACTTGTATTTTTAAATATTGAGCCTTCAATGGTTTTAATAAGGGTTCCTATAAACACCTTGAGTAGGGCCCACTCAAGGTTATGCAAGGAATGCTCTATGTTTTTATATTCTCATTTATGCAATAGCTTACAATTTTCTATAGTAGTTTCATGCAAGTTATTACAAAAATTTCAATTTCTTTATGTTATTTCATTTCAAGACATTTAATTCTACAAATTTACTTCATGTCTATTTCATTTTCAGCTCTATAATTTACGGTGTTCAACATCTTAGTTAATCTAATTGAATCTGAAATAATCATAGGTTGATATTCTTAGTAGATTGAGTGAACTTATGTATGTTTCCTTCCTCCTCACAAAGAACAATGATAACCACTTCCATTATCCCTTTCTCTTGATGTTATTGACTTGGGACATAGGAGTGTAGATCACCAACCTTTTAGACTGAATGGATAGGAGATAAGAGGTTGATATTGAGCATCTTGTTTACTATTGGATTAAATTCTAAATTCTTTAGTTTCAACATCACTTCATTGCTAGCTTCTAGATATAATATATATGCAACTTTGAATATGGTATTACAACTTACTTAAGGTGCTTAATGATGAAGAGATTGTGGATTCTATGGCACATTAATTATAAAATGCCAATACCTCCACTGAATCAACCCTATAGAAACCAATTTCATGACCTTATAACCCCTCATGCTTCACCTAAGTAGAGGAAGTGAAGGTCATGAAAAAAGTTACTTAAAGGGAAAGGGAAACAAAGCATTCAAGCCAACCTTAGGTTACACATAATTTGTCAAGTTTATAAGTCATATTTTACTATTTTAGTTTCACATATAGTGCATAGTACCTCATCAAAGAAGCACACCCCTGGATTAATAAATTAACGTCAAGCTAAGGGGTTCAACATGTTGAGAAAGTGTTTTCATTGATGTCAAAATGGTTGCAGGTGTGACAATGAGTAGTTTCATTGATATCAAAGTGATTGCTAAGATAAATGGTTATTGAGGTATGATTGTTAAAGAGATCCCAACACGTGAGGAACTTGTTCCAAGAAGAAATGATCATTTAATCATTCAAATAAATTCAATTACAAAAGTTCAGGATTTAAGTAGCCATGTGTTGAGGTATAGAAAGAAAATCAATTGTACAAACTCATGATTTTGGTAGCTACGTGTTGAACTATAGAAGGTCACTCAAGTGCGGAAACTCAGGATTTCAGTAGCTGTAATATCCCTAAGGACGAGCCCTGTTGTAATCATGTTTATGAATTGTAAATCATGTTTTGTAGGTTGGTGATCCAAGCATTGATAAGCTGGTAGGCTTATGTGTTTATTAGGCCGGAGAGCCTAAGTGTTAAAGGCCAGGAGCCTATTTTTGTATATGTAATATGCAGAACATAAAGATTAAACATTGTTGCATCCAGACCGACCAAAAAGAAAGAGTGATGGGGGACTGAGCTTCCACAGGGAGGGTAAGGGAAAAGGGTATGAAAGGTTGGAAAGAGGGGATAAGCTTAGGGGCTTAAGTCCTTGAGAATAATATTTTATTATTATTCTAAAGTTGTGTGACAAAACATGTTTTTATCCTAAGTCCCGAGAGAGGCAACACATGCAACTCCAACGTGTGCAAAAGGGAACACATGCAGCTCCAGGAAGACAAGTGTCGACCTGGGCGCATGCGATTAAAAGCTGAAGCATAAGCTGAGTTTGGGGTTCCTTCTCCATTCGACCGTTAGCTGTCTGAAATTGTGAATTGTGTCTGATATCTGCATGCATACCCTGACACAGCTCTAAAACCTGAAGCCTATGACATTTTCTCGAGGAGCCAATACACCCTCTGTCTAAACCATCGAGTCTGTGTTCAAACTCTGTGTGGATTTCTTGTCATGCATTCTGAATTCGATGTTACCTGAACCATGTTGTGTCTTATTGGTCTGTTGTTGTTGTCACTCGTCAGTTAACCAAAAGTTATTGATGTTGTTGTTATCCTAAACTTGCGGGAATTGGGTTGAAAACTAGTTGAAGAATCGAGTTGTTAGGCCCGTGGTAGAAGAGGCAGGTTTTCAGGCCTATGAGAAATATGAGAAACTCTCTCTAGGTGAGAGAGTCTGCTAGGAAGTGGTTTTCTCCCAGAAAGATTCCAGCACCAGCTACAAAGCTTTGAGAATTCCTGATACGGCTTGTTGCCGAGACCCAGAGAGGGAGGTGAAGCACTAATGGACTGTTCTTGTGAAGGTGTATACTCTAGGGTGGAACATGCATGTGGGGAATGCGAGTCTATGAGTAGTGAGCATAAGAAGGCTCCTAGAGAGAATGCTTCTAGTTGCTCTGTGCAGTTTTCCTGTAACCTCAGCCTAGTCTAATATTCCCTTGTCTTGGGTGGAACTTTGTCCCAAATCGGGGGTGACCCACTATTGAGCGTGATGAGAAGCATGGTCTAAGGCTGGGAGGTTTGTGGAAGTTCTGCACATAGTTGGTGGAGTTACAACAGTTTCAAAGATAAGTATATGCATGTGTTTAATTTCAATTAAAATGCATGCCTGTGATGCTTGCAATATTATCATGTATTTCGTTGCAATGATATTTACTATTAATTCCATTAATTCTGTATGTCAGCAGTAATTATATGTTTACTATGTGTTAAGTCATTTAACTTCATTTAAATGCATACTATATAAGTTTGAGAATGTTTTCGTGTAGTAGCATTTCCCGACCGTGGGGTTGATGGCCAGGGATGTTAGAATATGGTATCAGAGCCATAGTTTCAACGCTGAGCCTGGATGGGCCGGATAAGTGGTCTTTGGACCCAAGGTTTCGAGTGGAAATGGTGTTCGTATGGAACAAATTTCGAACCTTGGAATTTTCTGAGTGCCAAGGGGTTACTTGGTTGTATTACGAAGCTCAGGAGGAGTAGTGGTAGAATAAAACTGCAGCATAAGTGATGTGACATAATGGCATCAAAAAAGTGTCGTGGAAGTGTTTGGGGTGTGCGGATGTGAAATCTTTCAAAGTCTCGAAGTACCGGAACTCAGACGCCTGAGGTTCCACCATGAGTGTCAGTTGTTGGATGTTGGATAGATGTGGACTGTTGATCCACCCTACATCACGAGTTCATTAGTTCGGAACTCGAGAAGTTGTTGGGAAGTGCTTTGAAACCTCCTAGAATGTGAAGTCGTGAATCGCCCTTTTTTTTAGGTGAGTGGGCATGACATGCGATCATGTGGGTTAGGGATGAAGAGAGAAGGGGATAATTCCTGAAGGATTGTTACAGAGCCGAGCAGATCTCGGAAAATTCATGAAATCTGAATGTTTCTTAAAAATAGACTCGGTTTATGAATTACGTGGGATTTTTTTTTAAGGAATGATGGCCTAACAAATTCTGGTTGTCTGCACATTCTGTTTCCAGAAGTTAACGAGTGTCAGAATCAAATAGAGTTGGCACAAAGTGTAGGAATGGAGGCAGCACATAATGCTTCCAGTTCAGAGAATGAAGCAAAAGGAATGAATGTCTGTTTGGGAGTTAAAGGATCAAACTCCAATGGGCATGGAGAAGAGATAGATAAGGAAGGGCATATGATGAAAATCATTGAAAATTTGTAGAAAGATGCCTAAACTCACTGAATATATAGCAGAAAGATCAGGAAATCTCAGGATAAACATGGTGAATTCAACTTAAAGTTGATGAAGAGTCTGGAGAGAATAGAAAATAAGTTGGAGAAGGAGAGATACTCGAGCAAAACTGGGAGTCACCCGAATTTTGAGGGAAGAAGATCAAGGAGTGTTGGTAAACACCATCATCACTCCCAAGGTCGCTCCAAGAGAAGGGCACACAATAGTTCAATCCCATATCCTACCAGAAAGAACAGGAGACCTAGAGTGGATGAACTAAAGGGTGAAATGAAAAATATTAAGCCTCCTACGTTTGATGGAGAACACAATAAGGAGAAAGATGTCGAAACATGGTTGCTCGGCATGAGGAAATATTTCCAATTGCAGAATTATTCCTCTCATGCAGAAGGAAGAATTACAATGTATCAACTGAAGGGAAAGGCATCCATGTGGTGGGATCAGCTTATGCAGGTACAACACATTAGAGAGAAATATATCACTTGGAGAGAATTCAAGAGGTATTTCGAGAAGAAATACTTGACCAAAAGATACTTCGAAAAAAAGATGAAAGAGTTCTTTGAACTCAAACTAGGCAGCATGACCATTGATGAATACAAACGAAGATTTTTGGAATTGCTAAAGTATGTTTCATTCATAGAGGATGAGATGGTTAAGATTCAAAGGTATCTAAGTGGATTTCCACCTTCCATTGGTGACAAGATTCAGTATGATGATCCTAATACTATGGAAGAAAGGATAAGAAGAGTGAAATGCTTATATGAGCAGCAAAGAGAGAAGCCTACTTTTCGGAAGGCTTGGGAAGACAAGAAGAAATTCCAGATGGATCATAGGAAGAAGGGAACTAAGCCACTCTTTTTCAGAAACAGTCCTCAAGGACAACCATCTTTTAGAGAGCCGAGAATGGTTGACGTAGGCGAACAAAGGCCAAGACAGATGCCCATTCAGTGTTGGGGATGTCAGGGGAACCATAAGTACAAAGATTGTCCCCATAAAAATGGCAAAGTGAGAGATTTCCATAATGTTCAGCAAGCTGAAATAGTGGAGGACATGGGAAATATAATGCCAAGGATCTATGCAGCCCTGGACAACAAGCAAGTTGAATTTCAATCGCACATGATTGAAGTGGAAGGTATGATTAATAACCAACCATTTACTATATTAATTGATTTAGGGGCTAACCATAGTTATATAGATTCTAGAGTGGTGGAAAGTTTGCAATTGTCGAGAAGAAAACATAAAAAGTCTTGGTTAGTGCAGATGACTACAGGAACTAAGAGAAAAGTCACTGAGTTGGTTAAGTCCTGTCCTGTTGACATGAATGGACTGAGAGAAAAGGATGAATTGAACGTTCTTCCTTTAGGTTCTTATGATTGTCTAATTGGGATGGATTGGTTGGACCAACACCGTGCCATCTTGGACTGTCATAACAAGGAATTCACTTGCCTGGATGAGGAAGGAAATTGGGAAACAATCCAAGGAATTCCCAGAGTTATTTCTATTAGATAAATCTCAGCAATGCAGTTGAAGAAGTTCTCAGGAAAGGTTGTCAATTATTTGCAGCCCATGTGGAGGAAACACCGAAGAATAAGGTGTCAAATATTTAAGATCATGCGGTACTAAAGGATTTTGAATATGTGTTCCAAGAGGTACTAGGATTACCCCCAAAGAGAGATATTGACTTCTCTGTAAACTTTATACCTGGAGCAGCTCCAGTTTCGAAAGCTCCTTACAGAATGAGTACACCAGAGCTGAAAGAGTTGCAATTGCAGCTTGAAGAGCTCCTAAAGAAGGGGTATATACACCCAAGTGTGTCACCTTGGGGAGCCACGGTCCTATTCGTGAAGAAGAAGGATGGAACATTGAGATTGTGTATCAATTCCAGACAATTGAAAAAAGTAATTGTAAAGAACAAATATCTTCTACTGAGGATTGATGACCTCTTCGATCAGTTCAAGGATGCAGAGATATTTTCGAAGATAGACCTCAGGTTAGGATATCACCAGGTAAGGATAAAGGATGAAGACATCTGCAAGACCACCTTTAGAACAAGGTATGGTCATTATGAGTTCACAGCGGTGCCATTTGGGTTGTCAAATGCACCCGCTATTTTTATGTCATCGATGAATGGTGTATTCAGGGACTATCTAGACAAGTTTGTCATAGTCTTTTTGGATGACATTCTAGTGTATTCCAAGTCAGAGGAAGAGCATGAGAAACATCTAAGGATGGTGTTGCAAGTGCTAAGAGAGCACCAACTGTATGCCAAGTTGAGAAAATGTTCGTTTTATAAAAAACAGAACCATTACTTGGGGCATATTATTTCGAAGGATGGGATATTTGTAGATCCTGAGAAGATTGAGGCCATCAGAGAATGGTTAGCTCCTAGAAAACATGTCAGAATTCAGATCCTTTATGGATCTAGCTAGTTATTACAGAACTTTTATCGTAGGGTTCTCGAGGATAGCTCACCCTATCACTTCCTTGCAAAGGAAGGAGAAGAAGTTTTAGTGGACAGAGGATTGTGAGAAAATATTTATGTGATTGAAGCAACTATTAACCAGTGCTCCAATCCTGAGGATTGAAAATCTGAACGAAGACTTTGTAGTGTTTACAGATGCTTGCAAAGAAGTACTGGGAAGAGTCGTCAGTCAAAATGGATTCGTAATTTCTTATGAATCTAGAAAGTTGAAAGAGCACGAAAGGAACTATGCAACTCATCATTTGGAGTTGGCAGCCATAGTACATGCTCTAAATAAGTGGAGGCATTACCTCATGGGAAGGAGGTTCGAACTGAGAATAGACCACAACGGTCTGAAATATGTGTTTGATCAACTAACCTTGAACGCTAGACAAAGTAGGTGGTTGGAGTTTCTCTGTGAGTATGATTTTGATATCAAGCATATCAAAGGGAAGGAGAACAAAGTGGTTGATGCACTCAACAGGAGAGTGCATGAATTACATGCTACAACCATTAGCATGTATTGAACTGATATTAAAAGAATAATTTTGGAGGTTGCAAATAAAGATTTGCAGTATACAGAAAATGGAGAATTATAAGTTGGAAACTGATGGAATACTTCTGTACAAGAATAGAATTTATGTACCTAATGTCCATGACTTGAAAATTATGATTTTGCATGAAATGCATATGTGCCTTATGATGGGCACCCTAGATATCAAAAAACTATGGCAACAGACAAGAGCCATTACTTTTGGCTAGGTATGAAGAAAGAGATTTATGAATACATCACCATATGTATGAAGTGCGAGAAGGTTAAAGTTGAGCACAGTCACCCAACAGGGTTGCTGCAACCTTTACCCATTCCTGAGTGGAAGTGGGATGTAGTGACAATGGATTTCATCATGGGATTGCCTAGATCAAGAAAGCAACATGATTCAATCATGGTGGTGGTGGAAAAGATTACGAAATCTGCTCATTCCATTCTATTAAAGAATACTCACAAGGTAGTTAACGTTGTTGATATTTTTATGAGGGAAATATCACGATTGCACAATATTCCCAAGACAATTGTGTTTGACAGGGACCCAAAATTTACCTCCAAGTTCTAGAAGGGGTTGTTCAAGGGATTCAGAATGAATTTGAAATTTAGCACAACCTATCATCCTAAGTCTGATGGGAAGACAAAGAGGGTGAATCAAGTAATAGAAGACATACTAAGGATGTATGTGATGGACAAACCATTGAAATGGGAAGACTACCTACATTTGGTAGAATTTGCCTACAACAATGGGTATCAAGCATCATTGAAGATGAGCCCATTTGAATCAGTTTGTGGAAGAAAGTGCAATACTCCAGTAAGCTAGGATAATCCAACTGATAGGGAAATAGTTGGGATAGAGTTTCTCAAGGAAATGGAAGAACAAATGCTAAAAATTAAGCAAAATTTGAAAGCTGCCCAAGACAGGTAGAAAAGTTATGCTGATAAAAACAGAACCCACAGAGAATTTAAAGTGGGAGAGCATGTTTTCCTGAAAGTGAAAGCCAATAGAAGTTCCCTGAAGCTGGGAAACTGCACCAAGTTGATAGCCAGATTTTGTGGGCCATTTGAAATCCTAGAAAGGATTGGGCTAGTTGCATATATGATTGCATTACCTACATCCATGACTGTACATAATGTGTTTCATGTTTCATTGCTTAAGAAATATATACTTGATGCTAATCATGTAATTGATTGGAATGTGATTCGGGTGGAACAAGAAGGTGTCCTGTAAGTGCATCCTATGCACATATTGGACCGGAAAATAAAACAGCTCCGGAATTGAGCCATGGGGCTTGTAAAGGTCTAGTGGACCTGGTATAGTCCTGATGATGCAACATGGGAGCATGAGGATTCTATGCGGGTAGAATACTTGCATCTTTTTGAAGATTTTGAAAATATTGTGGATGTTGTGTGAAGGTTGCACTGAGGACAATGCAAAAATAAGGGGAGGGGATTGTAATATCCCCAAGGACAAGCCATGTTGTAATCATGTTTATGAATTGTAAATCATGTTTTATAGGCTGGTGAGCTAAGAATTGATAAGCTAGTGGGCTTATGTGTTTATTAGGCCAGAGAGCCTAAGTGTTAAAGGCTAGGAGCATGTTTTTGTATATGTAATATGAAGAACATTAATAAATATTAAACATCACTACTTGCAGACCGACCACGAAGAAAGAGTGATGGGGGTTTAAGCTTCCACAGGGTGGGTAAGGGAAAAGGGGATGAAAGGTTGGAAAGAGGGGCTAAGCTTAGGGGCTTAAGTCCTTGAGAATAATATTTTATTATTATTCTAAAGATGTGTGACAAAACATGATTTTATCCTAATTCCTGGGAGAGGCAACGCATGCAACTCCAACATGTGCAAAAGGGAACACATGCAGCGCTAGGAAGACAAGTGTCGACCTGGGCACATGCAGTTAAAAGCTGAAGCGTCAACTGAGTTTGGGGTTCCTCCTCCATTCTACCGTCGGCTGTTTGAAACCGTGAATTATGTCTAATCTCTGCATGCATACCCTCACACAGTTCTAAAACCCGAAGCCTGTGATGTTTTCTTGAGGAGCCAATACACCCTCTGTCTGAACCGTCGAGTCTGTGTTTGACCTCTACATGGATTGCTTGTCATGCATCCTGAAACCAGTGTTACCTGAATCGTGATGTGTCTTAGTGGCCTGTTGCTATTGTCACTCGTGAGTTAACCAAAAGCTGTTGTTGTTGTAGTTATCCCAAACTTGTGGGAATTGGGTTGAAAATTGGTTGAAGAACTGGGTTGTCAGACCCGTGGTATAATAGGCAAGTTGTCAGGCCCATGGGAAACTCTCTCTAGGTGAAAGAGTCTACTAGGAAGTGGTTTTCTCCTAGAGAGAGTCCAACACCAGCTACGGAGCTCTGAGAATTCCTCATTCAGCCTGTTTCTGAGACGCAAAGAGGGAGGTGAAGCACCGATGGACTGTTCTTGTGAAGGTGTATACTCCAGGGTGGAACATGAATGTGGGGAATGAGAGTCCGTGAGTAGTGGGCATAAGAAGGCTCCTGGAGAGAATTCTTCCAATTGATCTATGCAGTGTTCCTGTAACCTCAACCTAGTCTAGGATTACCTTGCTCTGGGTGGAGATTGGTCCCAATTCAGGGGTGAACCACTGCTGAGCATGATGAGCAACGTGGTCTAAGGCTGGGTGGTTTGTGGAAGGTCTGCACGTAGCTAGTGGAGTTACAACAATTTCAAAGATAAGTATATGCATGTGTTTAATTTCAATTAAAATGCATGCATGTAATGCTTGCAATATTATCATGTATTTTGTTGCAATGATATTTATTGTTAATTCCATTAATTTTCTATGTTAGCAGTAATTATATGTTTACTCTATGTTAAGTCATTTAAATTCATTTAAATGCATACTATATAAGTTTGAGAATGTTTCCGCATAGTAGCATTTCCCGACCGTGGGGTTGATGGACGGGGATGTTAGAGTAGCCACGTGTTGAGCTACAGAAAGTGGCTCAGTTACAGGAACTTGGGGGTAATGAAGTATTGGTAATGGTTGGCTAAAGAAATGAAGTGATCACGTTGACTTTGTGAAGATGGGTTTACATAGTTAATGCATTAGTTATTCTTGGTAATGTTCACACAACAAGTAATTTTTTATGGAAAGCAATATGAAATGGTCTACTGAGATGGTCAAGAAAAATACTGTGGGTTTATACCATTGTATTGATTTTTCTATGGGCAAAAAAACCACTACAGAAACTAGTATAAATACTTTATCAAATTGAAGAGTAAGTGGAGTGAGTGTGTGTGAAAAATGTAGAAGAGGGTGTTAATTTGAGTGAAGGCCTAGGAGCAAGAGTGGTAAGAAGAAAGAGTGTATCTATAATGAATATCAAAGAGATAGAAATTAGACTGTAGAAGGGTTTCTAAATCTAAATTACAATATGTAAGGTATGTGATTTTAACTTAAATAGATATTATTCTTGATTGTAATGAAGTAATTCTGAAATGTTGTGAGGTATTGAATGATTCTATTTTTGGAGTCTTGAGGAGTGTGTAAGACCTCTATGATGTAAGGAGAATATGAAAAGTTAGTCATCACACACAAAAATAGTCGTAGCTATAGAAACAGATCCACAACTGTAGAATCAACGTAGCTACATAAATAGATCCACGGTTGTAGAATCAATGACAACTAAAAAAGAAGATCCACGACTGCATAATCAACAACAAATACAAAAGCATATTCATGGTTGTAGAATCAACATAGCTACAAAATTAAAGACAACTACAAAAATAACCGATTTGTAGGATTATTTGAGATAATATATGTCATGTTAAATTAAAGAGATTATTTGATATGTGTGTTGCATATTTACATTATGAGTCTATGAAAAGGATATTTCAATAATACAAGGGTTTGTAACTAACTAAAATTTGATTATATTATTTACTTCAGGGTGGTGCAAGGAAGATGATTGGTTTCCTCATAACAAGTTGGTGCCTCACAAGTTGGTGCTTGCATATTGTAAGTCGGTACTTACATAGAGGATTGGTGTCCTCATAACAGGTTGATGTCTAACAAGTTGGTGCTTACTACAAGGATTTGTGTCCCTCATAAGTTGAACCATGTAAATAATGTAAATCTTGAATGATATAAGAAGAAGTTGATTTGTGGTTTTCTCTCGTATGGGTTTCCACGTAAAATATTTGTGTATTGTGTCTTTGTGTTATGGAATTTATTATGTGATGACTAGTTAAGATGGTAAAAAGAAAAAGTGGTTAAAATCTATGTAATACTGATTCACTACCTCTTATTATTAATGAATATTACAACAATTGGTATTAGAGAAGGATTCTTCGGTGATAGCCTAACAATTAGAAGGAATATCCTTCAGGAAAAATGGCCAGTCAAGATCTTTCTTCTCCAACCATACCTCCTCTACTCGATGGAGAAAACTATGCTATGTGGAGTATAATAATGAAGATATATCTACATGCACTAGGATATGATATTTGACACACAATTGAGAATTTTTATGGGGTTTTCCCCCATGACTTTGGGTCATGTCATGAAAAATCTTGACCATATACAAAAGACAGAGCCTACCCTCACATACAATACTTGCAAAGAAATAACTACCTAAAGAGAGAGGAGAAATAATGTCACACATTGTATCCTATCAATTGTTGTCTTTCCTCGCTCTCGACCCTTAACACGCTCCTGATATTTTCCTGAACAAATATGCAAAAGGAGACTAAGAAAATGTTGCAACAAGGTAGTTATAAGATCAAATTATACATGTAATACATAAATAAATTCAAATATGTGAATCAAATTAACATGCATTAGAAAATTGAACCATATTACACAATTAATGGAGGGAAAGAGAACTATTTTATTAGAAACGATAGAAATGAATGGTTACAACCTGACTCCAACTGTTGGAATTACCTCGAAGCCAACCGCCTAGGTTCCTCCAATGGTCCTTCAAGCATCAAATCAGTAGGATTTCCTTTCCTCGGATGAATCAATAGGGATAGGAACACACGATATAGTCACATAGGAGAGAGAAAGGAGTACTGGAAAGAAAGTTCCAGAATCAAGGGGATGCTACTCAGAGGATAGGGGAGATAGAGAAGCTTACAAATTCTTTAGCATAACTTTGCACCTTGGTTTTCCTCCTCATTCATTCCCCCAAAGGTGCATTTATTATATCCTCAAGGGGTTGATGTGGTTGAATTCCATTGAGTACGGGATCAGGGGAGGTTAGGAACGATCCCAACCAAAATCACTACTCGAAAATGAGGAATTATTTTATTTTTCATATTTTTTGAGGGCATCCATGATTTGTAAACTAGCAACTTATAGACATCTACAATTTTCTCACAGGTGAATCGTGGATGGAAACAAAAGTCATGTTTTTTAGATGAGATTGATGAGAGAATTTTGGATTTAAGTTTGCAATATAGGGAAGTTGATATTTAATGATGTGACAAATTGTGGTATAACAGATTCCCCCTAATGTGTGAGGTCAAAAGGGAAACTGATGGCCAAAATACATTGTGACTATGAGAGGCGAGCATGCAGTGAAGTAGATCCAATGAAGGTTCCCAAAAAAATGATTCAAGAACATAAACCATAATAGAGATCAAGTAAGAGTATTCTCTTCCCAAGTTAGGCATACCCATGCTCAAGATTGATGTAAACATGACCAGCAAATCAAGTACACTATGGATCCATGGCATATATGAAAGTATGACTAATTTCCATGGCCAAGAAAAATACATAGTATATCCATGTGAGATATATAAAGCAGGAAGCATGGCCATGAGGAATATATAGTGGATCCATGTAAAAGTAGATCATATCCATGAATGGATACACAATGGAGTTGTGTCTCAAAATCAAATCAGAGAACATATGGAGCAAAGAAGTGAACGAACTGATCCTATGAAAGTACCAATGTCTATGTGGAGGATACAGTATAGGTCGGGTAGGAGCACAAAATATGTGATGCTTATACTTCACCCGAAGTATTCAAAACGATCCACCATGATACGAGTCTACACTATGTGAATAGATGTGTTGGGGTTGAACACAGTGAGACACCGTTTGATTATCAATCATTGATGTATACCATTAACAAATGCGAGACAACCCATGATGATGATAATGTGTGTCAAGGTACCATGGTACAATCTAAAAAGTATGAATAAATGAGTTGATGTCGAACACCTGGTAGAATCTATTGATCAGGGGACATTGATGTTCCCAATATCAATAGCGAGGGGACCTGCCACTGATCACTACAAACCCCAAGGTACCAAACATCACTCTAGATCCCTATCCTAGCACAAGATGTGTTCAAATTGATATGAAGAGATCCACTGGAAGGAAGGAATTAAGTAATATTCCATCACCCAACACGAGGGGTAGTAGAAGGCCAAAGATTTGGAAGGATTTAGATGAATAGATTGTAAGGACCACATCGAGGTACGAATCCGACATGCACCAGATGTAATAATGCATGAAAGAGACTCTTTGAATAGTATCCAATAATGGAGACTACTGACAAATATGAGGAATCCACCAATGGAGTCAAATGGAAACCAAGGTACTGCATGAATCCCTATG
>JASDQU010739538.1:68060-87442 GCA_032191745.1 Picea mariana | reverse complement strand
TTCCTCCTTTGGGAACTCCCAACATCAAATCATAACAATGCATAATGAGGAATTAAGTCAAATTCCTCCCTTTATACCCTTCCTGATCTAATTCACCATTGACCTCACTTAAGCTAGGCGCTTTTTCTCCTTAGGTGAATAATTAATTAATTAAGTCCTCCTTTAGCACCTTTTCATTCTAATTCTTCGTTGACTTAGGCTTAAGTGACTTTTCCTAAGTTTTTGGATTAATTCATCATTTAGCCACCAAACCACCCTTATTTCTCCATCTTGTTCCTTGTTTGTGCCTGACTATAGTCTACAGGAACACATAGACTACTAAGTCACTCCCTGCTAGCCTACTCTTGGTAACGAGACATCACAGCTTATTCACTAAGGGGTCGAGTTTCCCTTTGAAGTTAGGTCGTATTTCCCCTTGTGGTTTGAATTCTTACCTTGTGGGGAAAGCTTATCAGTTGGGGGTTGAGATCTTTGCTTGTTGGTTGTTTTCCCTTATGTTCGGTGTAGTTTTGGGACAAGATGTTAAGTTATTTGATTATTGGTGGAGCTTCCATTCAAGCTGGTCATATTTTCCTTATTGTTGACACCGTTCTCCTCTTGTGGGCTGAGTATTGACAATTGGGGTCGAGTTCCTTGCTTTATCGGCCAACATTTGCGTGTTGGTGCATTTCATATACTAGTGGGGGCACATTCCCTCTTATCTAGGAGTTTTATTACTTGTTGGACGCACCTCTCACTTGTTGGGTACATTACTTGGTTGTTGGGCACAATATTTAAGACAGAGAATGAAGGGATTGTTGTGTAGGGGCGATTTATAGGGCCAAACCTTGTCTTATAGATTGTTGTAGCGAATTTCCTGTGGACAAATCTATTGCGAAGGAAAGAGGTTTGTTTTCTCCTACATCAAATGCCAATTCAACCTGTGGGTGTATTTGCTAGGTTGCAATCTCTTTGGATAGCCAACCATAAG
The DNA here is from genome assembly GCA_032191745.1 of Picea mariana. Lineage (NCBI taxonomy): Eukaryota > Viridiplantae > Streptophyta > Pinopsida > Pinales > Pinaceae > Picea > Picea mariana. Next base: position 86,472 of record JASDQU010739538.1, on the reverse strand, counting down.
ATTATTCTTCTCATATATTACAGAGGCAGCTTACAATAACTGTATCATGTTCCTTATATTTGTTGTTGCATTCTTTTGTTGGTGTTTCTTTTAAATGTTTATTAGTTGTCTTAATATTGAATGAAATGAACACTTGGAGTTCATGTAATGGTGTTTCTAGAGTAGAATTTAGAGGCACATATAAACTGTTGAAAATGTGTTGGATGCAAACTATTTGAAAAATTACATATTGTTAAAACAAGGAAATTTCCAAGAAAAAAATTGTTGTAACACAACAATATTCCCCTCCATTATCATTATGAAGAGTGCCAATACGAAATTGATCTTCATTTTCAATCCATAGATAAAAATTTGTAAATGTTTCAAATGCTTGAGATTTATGTTTCAACAAATAAACCCAACACATCCTATTGTAGTCATTAATAAAAGTCATGATGTATTTATTACTGAAGGTAGATGGGACATGCATGGGGCCACACAAATCAACGTGTATCAACTCTAGCTTTCTATGTGCTCTCAAAGTGGAATCATGAAAAGGTTGCTTTCTATGTTTACCAATGATACATGCCTCACGTTTCTTCAAGTTCCTTCGAATGGTAGGAAAACTAGAGACACCATTTTACTTCAACACACAAAGACTATCATAATTGATGTGCCCAAATCTAACATGCCACAAGAGACTAGATGACAATGTACCTTCATCGTGGCGAGAAAGGTATGTTGAATTTTTGTGCTCGTGCATATGTCCCTTTTAACTTCAAAACTCTATCATCCTCCCATCTTTTCATGATGACCATCTTGTCGAGAGACCTCCTTATTTCAAGGTGTCCATCAAACATGTGAATAGAATGGCCTTGCTATCAAATGTGCACAAGAGACATCAAGTTCCTCTGCATCTCGGGTAGATAGAGAACATTATGCAAAAGAAAATTTAGGAATCTATGCAATTTGAGCCTAATGGTGCCAATTCCTATAGGTTTGAGACTAGATCCATATGCAAAGTTTATTGTAGCATCTACATTGTCATTCAATTATTCAAACAAGTCTCTCTAAGTATTCATGTGACAATTAACACTTGTCTCAAGCAACCAAGCATCTCTCCAAGAAGCAAATGAAGTTTTGAACATATCTTCATTTATACCAATATTGCAATAAGTAATAAAAGATTGAGTGAATCTAGCATCTTTACCTTTTCCTTCCTTTTGTTCGTGCTTATCTTTGATATTCTCCCATAAGATCCTACATGTCTTTGTTTCATGTCCATTTTTTCCACATCGAACACAGTGAAGACCATGATTGTGCCCATTGCCCTTACCTCTCAAATTCTTCTTTCCACGTCCTCTCCTAATACCTCCATGTTGTCCACCAAAAGAAAGTTTGTCCAAAACCTGAGCTACCAAATGTTGGAGTTATTGACTAAGTTCACTTTGACCAAAAGGAGATGGAGTGTTTCCAAAACCATTACTTGAAGCCCCAAAACTGAAGTATTGGAAACCCCAAAGGCAGGTGCAATTGCAAAGCCTCGATCTAAAGATGTCCAACATTCAAATCTCGTGGCGTGTATCTTCTCAATTTGTTTTATCCTGGCTGGATAAATTTCTCTGGGCTTCATATTGCATGGTTTTTCATTGATCTAAGAGCAATCTCGTGAAATTTTGTTCAATGAAAGGTGGTTTCCTGTATTCCTTTTCACGAGATGTATGCGGCCTATGGACACGGTCTCTCGTTCGAGTAGCTGGAGCAACAATTATACCATCGTGAGGTTTGAGGTAAACGTCGAGCTTGTACCTGGAGTGTTCAAGGGAAAATAATGAAGCTCTTTGGTGAACAACCAACACCTCTTAATCGATTTCAAACCTTCTGTAAGTGGTGCACCTCAATCGCAGAATGTTTGGGTGAATGAACCGACCTTGGATAGAGAAAATCATTGAACCGAGCGTTCTGCCATTGTGTCAAAAAAAACAAATGTTTTTTAATGAAGTAAAGCGTGGAAATGGTGAACCTTGATGTCAAGTGGGAACGGCCAACAAGTTGTGCAAACGTGCTCTGTGAACCCTAATGAAAAAAGGAGAGGTCCAACACCATAGCTGTTGTGATCAGGAATGAAAATGATGCGTGGGGTTGCACCAGAGATGAGCATCCCAAACGTCTGCATGGATTAGTGTCTATGGCAATGCCCACGCGATCTGCAGAGGCAGATTGGAAAGTGCTGGAGATGGCCTGGGCGACCTCCTGGCTATTGAGGCCTTGGATTGGCACGGAGCTCATACTTATGAGAGTTGTCCTGACCCTCAATCTTGCAGTGGTTGGCGCGCTGTTCGTACCTGATCAACAAACAAACTGTTGGAAAGAAAGTATCCCAAATAGAAGAAACTCTTGTGATTTCCTTTGAAATGTGAATGGTTGAAATCCTTCAGGTGTATTTCATGAGGCAAAAGCATCTCTAGGGTTTTGGAATGAGTTATTGACATTCAATGTGGCTTTCATCATGGAATTATCTAAAAATAATTTACTTTGTTGAGTAATTTTATGGATGAATTGCATTTCATTAAAGTGATTCATTGAGTAATTCTATAGATGAATTGTATTTCAATAAAGTGACAAATCTTTCAAAAGGTCTAAATAACTCTTTCTATTCATTTATGATTCTTCATATTTCTCCTAAATTAATATTTAGGACATACCATAATCCCAAAGATAAGATATCTAACACATAATATTACTCTCTCTAACAAAATGTATCTTTTAGAATATTGTAGATGATATTTATAAAAAGGTATGTGAACAATTCAAATTCATATTTCAACTAATTAGTTTTAAGTAATTCCCTAGTTTCAATTTGTGTACTAGACTAGTTATTAATTGTACATTTTTTTGTGTTATTTACTTAAAAACGTATTTGCATTTGGAATATTAAGGGGAGGAAAAGCATATTTGCATTTGGAATATTAAGGGGAGGAAAAGAGGCAATTTATTGGTATATCACACTCTGGAGGGAGCTCCAATAAAGAGAGGTCAAGAAGTAGGTTGTGGTTCTACATTGTAAATATAACATTGGACATTGTAAACATAATAATGGAGCTTTTAAAAGGATAAATCTTATTCACCAATTTTTTCAATATGAATTTTTTTTGTTGATTATGTTAATGGACAATCATTTTGTGGTTACATTTAATGTTGTGTGATTGTTTCCTTGAAATTCATTTATGAATTTTTTTATTCATATCATGTTTAATAAATCCAGGATTAAAATGAATCTATTCTAATTAGTAGACACAGCCTTCTTCGTTTTTTTTTCTTATTCAACATTCATCTTCATTAGTTGGCACCCGAATCAAGAAATTTTGGCATCCCCTGATTCGGGTGCCAACTAGAACCAGTTCACACAGCCAGGACATTGGAAGTTCCAAGGAGATTTGTGTCATTCAACTCCAGCCGCCACATGACATTTGCTCGCCTCATCCCAATCATCCCAATGCTTATCACTAATCCTGGTTTTAAATCGACCGGGAGTTATGAGTTGGCAAAAATTTCCATGCCCTCCTTCAGTTACTACAGACAACTCCTTTGTTCCTCCACCATGAATTTCGACGACTCCGTTAACACTCAAAGCCCTCAAAGCCCTCACTTTGAGCTTCATATGATCGCATGCACCCTCAACAATTACTTACTCCCCCGGTACGCCATGGATTGGCATTCAATGAGGATCGTTGGATTTGGTACGATGGGATTTATTGGAATTTCAATAGAAGACGTGGCCCGTCACGATAATCTTCATTTCCCCAACTGTTTCCTCAATTCCAGAGAGTTCTGGAATTCCTGCATGCTTTGGTTCCTCGGCCTTCCTTACATTACTTGTTGCTCCTTGCTTCAAGAAACGCCCATGGATAGATATTCTCCTAGAGGCAGAGGCAAAACCCACCACACTCAGCCATGGTCACGAATTCACCAGGAAGCGACGGAAGCCATGGAGGAATTATTCAACACCACAGTGTCGGAGACTCTGGCTGATGTTGAAAATCTGGAAAATGAGGCTCGTCATAGGAGAGCAATCACTCTGGACTCTTAGAGCTAGAAATTTTGGTTTTTAGCAATCACTCTTTATTACACTTGTTTAACAACAAGAAATACTTTACTCACAAAGTGATTATGTAGCATTGTAATATATATATATTACAAGTAGGAAAATTGGTTGAAGCATTGTCATGCAACTAATTTATATCATATAACCCCACATGTTCTCTATCACTAGTTTCATTTTGTAATCAAACAAGTTTAGCACCATTTCCATCATTACTCTGGTAGTCACTACAAAGGCCTTGTTTTTTTGCTTATTAGCTGCCATAAAGGTCTAGTTTATGACACACAATCATCACATAAGTTTGTTTTTTTTCAAATTCCCATCAAGCTATTACAAAGGTTTATCATGTGCTTTAGTGTCTAAAATATACTACATGTTTGTTGAGGATTGCTAATTAATATCACCACTACCTCAAAATACGATAGGACTTAAACATTGTACTTTAACCTTGGGTTGAGTAACATTTTTGGAGTCCTACTTAAATTGAAATAAACTAGGAAATAAATGATTACCTGAAGTTTTTGTTATGTGCCCACAATGAAATTATATGAGATTTCGTTAACCATGTGTGAATAGTTCCAATTTGTTTTACCTAGGGAACAATATTAGTAAATGTCTTAAATTTGATCAAAAACATTGTTGTGAAATGTTAGCCTATAGTCCATAAAGGATTCCACATCCACTTGAGAGTGCTACCAAATGTGCACTATTTGAGCCAACTATATAATTATACATGTGCTCAAACAGTTTGGAACTTAGAGGGGAGAGAGAAGTCCAAAGCTTTAAAATTGGACCTTTAATCAAATGTTATAACTACTTTGAGTTGAAGAGTTTAGAGTGCAAGGAAAGATCGATTTTGTAGCTATGAACYCAAAAWTTTCACTTGCATATTGACACACTGCAAAGTAATTACTAACACTTGCAAGAACTACAATAAGGCATGCTTCAACTTTTATGGTTGCAATAAGCATCACACATATGCATTCATAATAATGGGTATGTAGATGCATTGATGGGTAAGGATACCAACTACCACCATTATTATATGTCAATTCTTTAGATGTAAATTAGTATCTATAGAGTGTAGAACATAGAAAGAAGGATATGGCATAGGCTTGCATAACCATTTTCCATATCATTTTGCAAGTCTTGCCTCTAAACATTGACATGATATGAATAGTTAGATAATATCATGATAATCGTTTTAAAACTCTAAAATTATAGGTTCATACATTATCTGAGTCATGCATGCCATTTCTTCCAAAGTTGGGTACACTTGGTAAGGTGAAGGTTATGGAGTTGGGTGGGGATTCAAGAGAATGCATCCCACTTCTATGTTTATTATGATCTTATCTACTTACCATAGTTCATTCAGAGAACATATTGTAAGTTATATGATTCCCTTTGATATTGTATGAATCATTTTATCGGTTGCTTTCTTCATTCTCATATCTCATTTTATGGCCCTATCATATGGGGGAAACCAATAACAAATCCACCCATCATGCTTCTAAACATTATTTTTGTTGTTCTTTTTTATCCTCCTATGCTAGTTCATATTTCCTTTACAAAATGGCTTATGATTGGAAATCTCCCAAATCTTAATCTTTTGGTAAGTCTCCAATTTGGTTGTCCTATATTTTTCTATGTTATTTTAATACAAGATAGAAATCCTTCATAACTAACCATGTTTGAGAATATGTGAATGTATAAAAAAGAAAGCAAATTATAGTGTTCTTGGATTAGGGTGGCACTTTGTCACCTATTGTAGATGATCATGACCAGGTTTACATGTCAAGAGAGGTAATCTAATTCTTCTCAAGTTCATTCCTTTTGAAAACAAATTTCTTCTTCTTGATGATCAATTGATCCATTTTAAACCATATTTCTTTTTCTCTTTGATGTTATCCATAGATGCATGCAACACTTAGAGGAGTGAGAAGAAATCTTCCTATTGTTATCATTATTGGAAGGTATACTTACAATTGTGAATCTTTTGTCCTTTTCATCTTGGCATTGGTAGCTTGATATAGTTAGACATGTATGTGTGTTTTCTATGGGGTATTAATGCCAAATTTGTTGTTAATATCCCAATATTTTAGGTAAAACAATTGCAATTGAAAATTTTGTCTTATAGGCTATGAATAACCAAAATCCATTCACCAACATTATCCCTTGACATTGATTCCATATGCACTAGTAACACAAACATATGCATCAATATGTTTGTGCTTCTTAATTTATTTGAAAAGGTTAATGTAAAAGGAACAATGCAATTGAGACTAATTTTTGAGAAATTTAATTTTACTTTTATATTAGACTTAATGATTAGATTCCATGTAAATATATACTTATTTTTCTTTCCGGGTATTGACATGTCTACATAAGATAGACTTAATGATTGGATTCCATGTAAATATATACTTATTTTTCTTTCCAAGTATTGACATGTCTACATAAGATGGCCTTAAGGGATTCTTTAATTCATATTTCTACACATATTATTTAAGTCAATTACCAACTCATAATGATGTTCAAGTGTAAGATGAACATGACTATAACTTTTGTCTTTAGATGAAGAATGATGCAAGGGATGGATAAATATTCATTGTGATAACAAAAAAAGTTTAAATATGTAAAACTCTCCTTGCATCTTTCACACCAAAACATGTCACTGAATTAAAGATCAGCTATTTAAATAATGCATGTGTTGGGACTTATTTACAACCTATATCGCTCCAAGGTAGTTATCATTGTTTATATTTGTGTTTAGAATTGTAATTTTATGTAATATTGAGGTTCATGGATCATAATAATTGGATTTTCAACAACGTTGTGTGCATATTGTATTTTATTATATTTGACAAAATTCAAATTTTACTCTTGGTTTTCAAGAAGTGCAAAGGCTCCAAAATCATTATTGTTAATGTTATCTATTCTATATATTGATTAATTAAATATTTTTCAATGTAATGAACTTCATTACATATTTACAATAATAGCATATAATAATTAACACATGTGGACAACCAATTAATTAATAAAAAATGTTTTTTTATCTTGAAAAAATGTTTTTTTATCTTGAAAAAAATTGTAACTTCTTATTTAGGTAAAGAAAAGAGGTTATGAGTTGAGTTTGAGAGTCGAGTCAAGTGTTTATGTTTGAAACCTTAATTATTTTCTGTGAAGGATAATGGAGGCACCCCTGGGGGGATTTGTGTCCTCCCCTGGATGAAGAGGCCCTTTCCATTCGGGCAATGGTTTCGACATATGTCAAGACTTCGAAGGCCCAATCAATGAAATTCATAAAGAGGATTGAAGAAATGCTAGAGGTTAAGCTCCCTCAATCCTCAACCAAATGCAAGACGTTGGCCTTTGCAGATATAGGATTAATTGGAAAATTTACTAGTATCTGGCCTTCCCCAAGGACTATGGCTTCTTGGATTCAAAAAAAATTGAAACCCCATGTGAAAGGGTAGTTGAAACATTTTTTTGTGATAGAGGATTTTATACTTTCCTCTCCAAATTTAAGGGGGATCGTGACTTGATCTTCCACAGTGAGCCATATTTTCTTGGAGCCATGGGTATGTATTTCAATAGGTAGTCTTCAAATTTCAACCCAGAGAATGATATTCCCTCATTTGTTCTTGTCTGGGTAAGATTTCCCCATTTCCCTTTGCATTGTTGGAGTGATGATGCCCTTAGATGTATTAGCAACTTGCTAGGGAAGTATTTGAATAGGGCGAAGCTAAAGGAAAACCTTTTCTCTAATGCCAAAATATGTGTTAATTTGATATGGAAAAAGTGATTCTGAAAGTAGTTCTGATTTCCTTGGATAAATGATAACACATTTAGACATTGGACTATGAGAATCTACCTTTCAAATGCAATATCTACCACAAATATGGGCACTTTTCAAAGAATTGAAAGAGAGTAGAGACTCGGTAACCTCTAGAGGGAGAAAAGGAGGACCAGTGGAGGGTGGTAGGTCAGAAATATGGTTCAAATGTAAATTTGGGGGAGAGAGCCCAATATTTTTCATGGAGAGCTCTATTTCCCTCCCAAGTTAAATCTGTTGGCAGGCCTAGGGGGTCCTCTTCAATTCCTTTACATATTGGTTCAGGTGGAGCTATGAATAATAACAAGTTTGTGATTCTATCTGAATCAAAGGGTGAGCCGACAGGTGAAGTAATCAATTTAAACTTCTCAGAACTTGTGGGAAACTCTAGCGAGCAAGAGCAACCTTCAGTTCAAATTTTTTAGTATTCGAAGAATGTCAAGGGTAAGGGGAAATATACCTAGACCAACAAAAGAGAAATCCTAGGACACATTACTGTCAGGTTGGATCACTTTCTAGTTCATAGTATCCTCCTCCTACATGATTATTCTTCCAAGTCTCAAATTATTCTTTCCATTACCTCCAATCACATTCCCATAAATCTACATCTTCACAATTTTCTTGATTATGTCCCCCTTCCCTTCAAGTATAATCCTCTTTAGGAAAAGAACCTTGACGCAATTGAGCGACCTAAAGAAGTGTTGAAAACTTTGATTCTTGGAACCTCGATTTACATATGGGAGCAAAAGTTAAGATTAACCAAACTTGCATTAAAAGTTTGGGAAAAAAACAATTTTGTCTCCCCCTTGGAAGAAAGAGAGAGGATAAGAGGGATGCTATCATATTTGCAAGATAAGATGGAGGAGGAGGAAATTTCTAAATCAGTGCAATAGTAAGAGGCAGACAATCAAAATTACAAAAGGCAATAAGAGATGAGGGTAAATATTGGTGCCTTAAGTTGTGAAGCCTATGGATAAAGGCATGAGATCAAAACTCCATCTTTTCCACAAGCAAGCAAAATCCCGCATGTCCAAAAACAATATCTGAGAAATAATGTTGGAATATGGCACAAAGCTAACTGATTTTGAAGAGATCAAAGTAGAAGTGAATCTCGATTTTAGTGGCTTATATAAGCAAGAGGAATATATTGATATAGATCAAGAGGGTGAGTTGATTGATCATATTTTGGATCTCATATCCAATCCTGAGAATAATGAACTCTCCATGCCCATAAAGGAATAAGAGATTAAAAAGGCAATATGGTCCCTTGACCGAGAAAAATCCCTTGGGCATGATGGGTTCACAATACCATTCTACGAGTTTTTCTGAGACACAATCAAACAATATTTAAACAGAATGTTGTTGTTTGCTCAAAGAAATTGTATATTGGGAGGAAATAAAAATTTCCTCTTTCCTGGATTTAGTCCCAAAGGAGTCCAATCCCACAAAATTTAATAGGTTCCATCCCATTTCACTATGCAATGCCTCATACAAAATAATGAAAAAAATAACAGCGAGGCATTTGAAAAAGCTAATGTGGAAGATAATTTCAAAGAACCAAGGGGGATTTATGCAAATTTGACAAATTATCAATAACATTGTTTTGGTGCAGGAAGCGATACATTCCATCTTTAAGGATAAGGAAAAGGGATGGTTATTAAATTGGATATGGTCAATGCCTTTGACTGGTTAAGGCGTGCCTTCTTTTTTGAAATCTTGGTTAAATTTGGTTGTAATGCTAACTTTGTTTAATGGATAGCTTTCAGTGTTAGTTCTCCCTAGATTTCCCCCCTTGTCAATGGTCATCCAACCTCTTTTTTCCAAGGCGGCAGGGGCTTGAGGCAAGGATTCCATCTCTCCTACTTATTGTATATCATTATGGCTTAAGCTCTCAGTCGGAAATTGGAGGCAAAGCGCGTGGTTGGTAACCTTCCAAGATTAAGGATTATCAGAGGTGTGAAGCATATAAAGTGTTCACAGTTTGTTGATGACACTCTCTTTTTAGGAGAGGCATATCTCACCATTTCTTACATATTTAAAAAAATATTATGGATTATTTATTGGAAGCTTCAAGTGAAGAGGTCAACAAAAGGAAATTTCAAATTTATGGTTTGCATGCCAATTTATAAGTTCTGCACTAGATCTTCATGACCCTCCAATTCCCGTTGGTAGAAGAGTGGTCCTCCTTTCACTGCCTTGGAATCCCCATTCCTATCAAATGTCCTTCCTCTCAATCCTGAGTTAGTATCGTGTATAAGATTAAAGTAAAATTTTGGCATTGGGGTTCACAATGGCTTAATCACATGGGGTGAGTTGTTCTCATAAAGTTTGTTCTCTCCTCCCTCCTTCTTTATCTTATCTCAACTATGATAGCCCCTCATTGTATTATGAACTAGATATCCCTGAATATATATAAGTTTTTATGGCAGGGAGGTAAATCTAATGCCAAGAAGTATCATTTGGTGAGCTAGAAGATTTTTAGAAGCCCAAAGACCAAGGAGGTTTGGCTATTAGGGACCCAGCACAGATAAACATAGCTTTTGGAGAAAAATGCTTATGGAGAATGGTCATTGATTCCCTTGACTGGTGGAAAAAATTGTTATGGAAAAATTAATTTACAAGATCAAGGTTTAGATGTGAAAAAAATCCTCTTAGGAGACATAAATGGTCACCCGTTTTTAAATTAATCAAATATTATATCTCCTTAATTCAGTCAGGTTTGACATGGGCTCTAGGGAACGGGAAGAGTGAAGTTTTGGACATATAGTATCAACGGAAGGACAACGTTGTCCAACAAAGAAGATCTAGTGCCTTTGAAAGATTGGATGGATGAGAGGAATATATACACTCTCTATGATATCTCCATTTGRRACTCTTCAACAAGGGCATGGAAAGGATGGAATCTAATATATCCCTCAAGGCCTCTCGATAATCTATTTGGTGAGTTAGCTCRGGATMTCTCTAGATGTTCCCCTATAAAAATCAATGGTGTTGATCAAAGAGGGTGGGGGAATGCCTACTTATCGGTCCAATCAAGATATAAGTCTCTTCTTGAGCCCCTCATTTCTACTAAAAAATCCCTCCGTTAGAAGAAGATTTGATGCAGTGATGGTATAACAAAGATAAATATGTTATGTTGGACCCTAGCGCATGTTTTGCAGGCCCAACGAGATGTGTATTATGCTCCATCCAAGAATAATATGACTACCATCTTTTTCTAGAATGTAATTATGCTTTTGAAATCTCGACTCAATTTTTTGGGGGATTAAAGCACATATTGGGAAGACCGATGTCATGGGAGGAGATGTTCCCGCATTGGGACAAATTATATAGTGGAACATTTGTAAGCAATTTTTTTTTTCCAGAGAATATGGAAAACCCTACCCAAGTATCTATGCTGATAAATTTGGCTATCAAGGAATAAAATAAATCAATAATGAAGAGGGGAAGCCTGGACAAAAAACATTGAAGGCAATTTCTCTCATGGCTAAATACACGTGCAAGAGAATCCTTTCTTAGGATTTGGCCTTGGACAATCTAGAAGAGGATTAGCTAAGGTAGTTCCAATTCATACCAGTTGATCATCTCCTCTCTAGTAGATTTGGACCGCCTCCCCCATGGAAAATCAAGAAAGGGTCCGTGGAATTTTATGGATTGGAGGCTACAAAACTATCACTTCCTTTTTTTTATGGATCTTTGAAGAACAACCCAGGGGCAGTAGGAGCGAGTGGGAGTCTTCGTGACCCTAGCAAGAACAAGTTGGTTCATTGTGCCTAGGGGCTTGGGATGGGGTCTAAAAATCTATATGAGGTGTACTATTTATGGTGTGAATTAAATATTGCCAAATCTCAAGGAATTAAGGCATTGATGGTATTTAGAGACTTTATGATCATCATTCAAGCCATTAAATTTAAATTGAATCTTGGAGGGAATCAATTAAAAAGTCTGGTGGCTTGAATCAAACAAAACATTTCATAATTTGACCACATCTCCATATTCCACATATGGAGATGATTGAACAATGATGTGGATGCATGGGCCAAGCTATCATCTTCTCTGCATTTGGGGAAAATGGTTCAAATGGGGTGTTTCATTCTCTCCCTCTCCCCTAGTTTTTCAATGGCAGATCACTCCATTAATTTTGAATCGTTAATGTGTGCAACCAAAGGACATTTGGCATGATTGTTCATATGGGAGTGCATGTTTATAAGGTGATGGAGGTGTTATCAAATGAAGTTGTCGTGGGTCATATGTAGTTGTGATGCAAGAGCATCTCCCACATCAAGCAAGCCAGCGCGGAGACAATTGGACAGCTGGACAAGCGCCAGCACAAATTTTGAAAACACCTTGAAGTTGTTGCGCAATCTTAAATGAGCCATTAAGATGAAGCCCACTTGTGTAATGTAATCGTACCTTGAGCCATATGCTCTCGTCCTTAGTAGGTAGAAGGCATTTAAGATAGTTAATGCAGGTAGATAGAATTTAATTCTAGATTACACTGTTTGAGAGCAAAAGAGGGAAACGGGATATAGACACCCTCATTGTGTATTGTAACATAGTTAGAAGCATTGGAGCATAGAAGAGAAGCAGAGAGCTGTGTAAGAACACCCATGTACAAATATTTGGATTAATAGAAAGCTTTGATTCAAATTCATGGTTTGTGTTGTTCTTTGTGTATTGATGTTATGCTCATGAATGTTTGTTTCCTATTATACATTTGCTTTGATATGCTGTGTATATGATTTCATGTTCTAAGTTGAAGTCTGAAAGGAAGAGGGAATGAGTTTCAATTGTTTCTCTATCTGAGCGAGAATTCCTGCAAGGAGTGCAGTCGAAGTGTCCGCAAGGAGTGCGTTGACAGAGTGTTCAGATAGGTAGCATTTGTTCTCATTTCCGCAGAAGTGCAGTTGGGCGCAGGAGCTGTGCAAGGAGTGCGCAGGCAAAGTAAAGCCTCAGGGTTGTGAACCTAAGTAAGGTGTGAGAGATTTATGCTGCAGGAGTGCGTAGAGTCGAAGGTATTCAGCACTTGGAAGTGTCTGAGAGTTGCCGCAAGGAGTGCATGCAAAGACCCTCTTTGAGGCTCGAAGTTGTGAAGAAGCTCAGGAGGAGTAAAGCCTTTGAAAACATTGAAGGCATCGTAAGTTTGTAGCGCAAGCGGATAAGTCCAGGGAGGAGTTCTTGGTTTTCCTTCGTAGAAATCATCAAGGGGAAGGAATCGACGGTCAGGAGTTTGTGGGAAGGATTTGCGAAATCCCGCCAGTCGTCAAATCTTCCAGACAAGCGAGGGGGTTACGGTTGCGTCCGAAGTTCAAGCTCAGGAGATTGTGGACTGTCAGATCTCATTCTAACACCCGTCAGTCGTTGGATTGACCAGGAGTTTCATGGAGTTTAAGCTTCGTGAACGGGAGGAGGAAAGTTTCAACGAGAGGTGTGGCCATCGGAGTTTCGGCATTCGTGAAATCGAGAATCACGAGGACAAGTGATCGGGAATTTTCATAGTGAAAATTCTGGGATCAATCTGAGCCGTCCATCTTGAGGAGACAGGTGGCAATCATCGAGAGCCCGTCGGCATTTTGGCGACCGGTGTTTTAAGTTGACAAAGAACTTGTGTCATCGGGGCATCGAAAGTCTTGAAATCTCGAGGTTGAATTAGGACCGTCCACCAGTTGGGACACGTGGACGGGATCGGAAGCCCCATCGACATTTTTGGTCATCGGGACTCACCTAGGTAAGTGGTTTGGGTTTATATAATTGGTGAAACCCAAAGGTTGATCTGAACCGTCCATCCACTTGGGACGCATGTCAGAAATCCGAGGAGAGTCGGGAATCGACATTTCGCGAGTCAGGGAAACAAGGAGGACTTGCAACTTGGAATCGCAAAGCCCGATTTTCTGAAAGGAAAGAGAGTTCCGTGTGGGACCCAGCTGACGTCATCTCGTCAGAACGAGGGGAATTTGAAGTCACAGAGACCCCGAGAGAAAATCTGGGCCGTTCATCTATAGAGGATGCGTGGCGACAATCGAGGCTATTGGGGGAAATCCCGACAGGGAAGCCAAATCGGCATATCGAGATTCGGCGTTTTGCGAATCCTAAAGACAAGGCAACTAGAGCATTTGAAATCGCGAATCAAGAAATAGCGAGGAGCAACAAGGACCGTCCATCCTTGAGGACGCGTGGCCGAGATCGAAGCCTTCAGGAAATTCCCCGAAAGGAAAAGTCAATTGTCGGGAAATCGAGAGTCGGGAAATCGGGGATCCCAGGGACAAGAGGCCCAATACATATTGACACTCGAAACCCCGAATCCTGATAAGAGATAGGATTGTGGTCATATAAGGTGGGGTCGTGTGGACTGGGAGCATAGCCAGGAGGGGCTGAAGCAAAAAGGAGGTGAATCGGGATATCAGAGATCGGGGATTCGAGGAAGCAAGTGTTAGTGACATCGGGGATTGGAAAACCCCGAAACCCGATTGTTATTTTCTGTTGAGAATGGAGAAGCGCTCAGGCCTAAGGGCTGTAACGAGCAGGACAGACCTGTGGGTCAAATCTTAATAAGGATTCCAGGGGAGAATCAAAGGAGCCACTCCGGCTCGAGGGTAATTTAGAATGATCCTTAAGACTGGGAGGTCAGCGCAGAGGTCTCTGTCGAGGCAGAGGGTGCGATATGCGTCAAGTTGTTGTTAAGAGATAAGTCTACACCTCTGCCCCGTCTCTCTCTTTTTAGCATACCTTTCTATAATTTTTTCCTCTTCTGGTTGATAAAGTCAGTTTTCCTTTTTGTTCATGACCTGGTTTTCCTTATTGTCTTTCTTGACTGATTCTTTGCACAAATTTTTTCTATCTTTCTTGAAAGATAAATGCATATCGTGATTTGGTTCGAATTATTGGTCATCTTGTTTGCCATTGATTGAGCTCACAACAGGTCATCCAAGTCCTTTGTTTGCACAGGAAACAACCATGGGCACAAAATGCAGCATCCAAAGTTCCCAAACGCCAAAATTGGCACCATCTCTAAACATGGTTAAAAGGATCCTAGACATGGAGAACCGATAAATTTTAGCAGGGGCACTAAAATAGCAGGGTTACCCACATCACAGATCGCAACAAGATCAACAACCACACTTCATTTTGGGGACGAAACATGCTCGAACTTTAAAATCCTAGAGCGGTCCTGAAACCGAAACCATGGTATTTCTAGAGAGGTACGTGGCAGTTGGTGGTGGATTTCAGGAGTCATAGTTGTGTGGATCCAAACCACCCTTGAAAACTTTTAAAATCACGTGCTTATATAGGGTCCAGTCCGAGAGCGACACGTGGCAACAAAACTGGGTGTTAAGTCAAATCATCAAAGGAATGTCACGACGAGAAGAAGAATGCTAGAATATTGTGACCAGTCTATCACAAAGAAAACAATAAGAGTATCTTTTCAAAGGGGCACTACGGAATCTGCAGAGAAGTTATAGGAGGGCGCTACAAAATTGGCTACCGAATGCACTACGGAATGGCACTACGAACTAGCCATTACAGTCAGAGGTTTTGAATTCATTACTTCCTCTTGTCTTTGATGATTTGGAGGGAACCAAAGATCAACATGGGACAGTTGGAGATCAACATACAAGCTTGGAGGACACACAGCCTTGGAGAAGATGCGCCCAAGCAGAAAAACATGTCATTTTTTTTGTTAGAGTGGTTGCAAACATGGCTCCTTAATTTTAGCAGTTTGTTAGATCTGTTGGTACATATGTTAGAATTGTAGTTTTTTGTGGAGAATCCTAGGATAGGAAGGCCAGATCGCACCCCTAGATGGTGTCTATTGTTTTGATTATAAATACATCAGACAAATGATATGAGAGGGTCGGATGGTTGAGCAAAGCTCCCTTTTTGTAATATTTTGATTAAACAGAGCAATTCTTTGGTTATGTATGAGTCTTGACACATTTTCATTAATAGAAGTCAATATCCTTTCATAATCTTGTTTCCTCTTATTCTAAAATGCTCATGATTGGATGATCCATATGAGATGTTGTGGTTGTGTTATAATGGAGGTTTGATTATAATGTTGTTATGAATGTTTTTCAGTGTTTTAAACTTTAAGTTCAAGAAGTTCTAGTGATTGAGTTTTCTTCTCCTAGTTGCTTGAAGGCCTTATGCTTATAGCAAACCTATCCACCTTCCTCACTAAGTCTTCCTTCTATTCAACTTTATCCTTAAACCACTGACTGAAGTTAATCAAAACCTCATTTGCTTATGCATGCTATCCCAAATTTATGTGTTAAAACATTCTTATGCTGAGCTTTGTCCATCTGACCTTTAATCATTAATTTATATTTAAAAACCTTTTGATGGGTACCAGGCTTACCCTCTTGCAATCTGAGGGTGATTCTTAGTGTTAACATTCTTGGCATCACTTCTAGGGAATGAATTGAAGACATTTCCCTAGGATTGAATGACAAATCATTACTAATTTTGAAGGTGCATCATAAATTAGTACATTGAAGATCGCAGCTTGCACCTAGTGACTCCATTGTTTCAGTTGTGGCTCCCAAAGGCAGACACACGAGGTCTACTCCACATATACCTCTGGCAACACCTTAAGCTGACCCAGAGAGGATTATAAAAAAAGGAAATACTTCTCAAGAAGACTTTTCAATTGTTTTACCAGGTACTTTTGGTCATTTACATGATTCTACTTTTAAAACTCCAGTAGCTATATCCAATTCTCCTCTTTTACCTTATGTTGAAGTTTCTAGAAGTTTGGATTTTGAAAATTTTCCTATTGAATACTCTTATTTTAGCCCCAAATTTAAAGAAGAAAGTCTTGAAACCCTTTCTTCTCCTAATGTTGTAAAGTGGTTTAGACTAGAGAGCTTAGAATATTTTCCTTATTTAGGCCTTCCTATTCCTCCTCCTATCAAAGTTGTTGTGACTAAAGAGGAGGAAGCCTTTCTTCCCTTGGACCCTATACCGTCTTCCTCAAAGACTCAACCTCTTCCTCTGAAAACTGAAACCTCTCCATCCAAGCTTCCTCTTTCTCCAAAAATCACATTTGTAGTTGTACCTGTCAAAACTTCATTTCCCCCTTGTTCTCCTACATTTCACAACCCAATGGCAGGTGCTAACCTTACTAGAAATAGGATGGATGCCATAGTGGTTTCTAGGTATGCCCCTCTTGTTTTACCTCATCCTGTGAATGCTCTCTTAGCTGGAGACTGCCTTAAGTACATGCCCAAGTTCATAGGTGAGGAAGACATAACTGTAGAAGAACATATTGCATCCTTTTATAGTTATGCAGACAACCTTAACATTGAAAATGAAGATGTATGGTTAAGAGTATTTGTACAGAGCCTTGATGGTGAGGCTAAGAAATGGTTTAGGGGTTTGAATCCTGGATCTATTTCTAGGATTGAAGCTTTGGATGATGCTTTCCTGAGGCATTGGGGGGATACAAAGGATTTTCTTTATTATATTACATAATTTGGGTCACTTAGGAGAAAAGAGGGGGAATCTGGTTTAGACTTCTCAAAAAGATTTAACAAAATGTACAACAAGATTCCCACTGAAATAAAGCCTAAAAAAATCTCTACCAAGATTACCTATGCCAGTGCTTTTGACCTTGATTTTTTCCTCCTATTGAGAGAAAGAAGATCTACCTCTCTAGCCCATATGAAAGATGCATCTTTGGAAGTAGAATATGACATATTGGCAGCTGACAAACTTAGGGGAAAAACTGATAGAGACATAAGGAAAAGTAGGGTTGAAGCTTCAACCTCTGAATCCCCTGTTGTCCACCCTCAAGTTGATGAACTTACAAAATTGGTAAAATCACTTTCTGCTGAAATGGAGAAGTTGAAACTTGAAGGAAAACATAACTATAAGAACACACAGAATCTTGATTATAGAGGTAATTTCAAAAGACCAAATAATGCCCCCTAGGTCCTCCAAAGAGAGCAAAGTAATAGGTATAGATATGATCAAAAATTCCAAGCCCCTCTCCAAAATAACCTTGTTGTTGATGAAGAAGGAGAGGATGAAGAAACTGGTCCTTAAATCCATTGTCTTGGTGACACCTCTTCATCTCTTCATTTAACCCAATATGCATATGAAGAGTCTCTCATGGATATTCAGTTAAATAAATTGAGTAAAGGGGAAAAAACAAATGACAATCCAAGTAAATACAACCTCGGGTCAAAAAAGAAAGAGGGAAGGACTGACACTTCTAATCATCCCACTAAAGCAGAAAATTCTGCTAAGACTATGGCATCTAGAAGCAAAGAAAAAGATGCACAAAACCTGAGGGCAATGGTTAAGAGCCCTACCCCAAAAGTTGAGGAGATTCTGAAATCTCCATCCTCTTTTAGATTTGAGAGTGAGATTCAAAAAATTAAAATCCTTGTACCTTGTTTGGAGCTGATTAAGAATGAGGAATTCAAAGGATGTCTTTCAAAAATGTTGCAGCCCGAGCCTTCATCTAATTCCATAGATTCAATCAACCTTCA
>JASDQU010739538.1:38636-67532 GCA_032191745.1 Picea mariana | reverse complement strand
TTTAATCAAATGTTATAACTACTTTGAGTTGAAGAGTTTAGAGTGCAAGGAAAGATCGATTTTGTAGCTATGAACCCAAAAATTTCACTTGCATATTGACACACTGCAAAGTAATTACTAACACTTGCAAGAACTACAATAAGGCATGCTTCAACTTTTATGGTTGCAATAAGCACCACACATATGCATTCATAATAATGGGTATGTAGATGCATTGATGGGTAAGGATACCAACTACCACCATTATTATATGTCAATTCTTTAGATGTAAATTAGTATCTATAGAGTGTATGCAGAACATAGAAAGAAGGATATGGCATAGGCTTGCATAACCATTTTCCATATCATTTTGCAAGTCTTGCCTCTAAACATTGACATGATATGAATAGTTAGATAATATCATGATAATTGTTTTAAAACTCTAAAATTATAGGTTCATACATTATCTGAGTCGTGCATGCCATTTCTTCCAAAGTTGAGTACACTTGGTAAGGTGAAGGTTATGGAGTTGGGTGGGGATTTAAGAGAATGCATCCCACTCCTATGTTTAATATGATCTTATCTACTTACCATAGTTCATTCAGAGAACATATTGTAAGTTATATGATTCCCTTTGATATTGTATGAATCATTTTATCGGTTGCTTTCTTCATTCTCATATCTCATTTTATGGCCCTATCATATGGGGGAAACTAATAACAAATCCACCCATCATGCTTCTAAACATTATTTTTGTTGTTCTTTTTTATCCTCCTATGCTAGTTCGTATTTCCTTTACAAAATGGCTTATGATTGGAAATCTCCCAAATCTTAATCTTTTGGTAAGTCTCCAATTTGGTTGTCCTATATTTTTCTATGTTATTTTAATACAAGATAGAAATCCTTCATAACTAACCATGTTTGAGAAGATGTGAATGTATAAAAAAGAAAGCAAATTATAGTGTTCTTGGATTAGGGTGGCACTTTGTCACCTATTGTAGATGATCATGACCAGGTTTACATGTCAAGAGAGGTAATCTAATTCTTCTCAAGTTCATTCCTTTTGAAAACAAATTTATTCTTCTTGATGATCAATTGATCCATTTTAAACCATATTTCTTTTGCTCTTTGATGTTATCCATAGATGCATGCAACACTTAGAGGAGTGAGAAGAAATCTTCCTATTGTTATCATTATTGGAAGGTATACTTACAATTGTGAATCTTTTGTCCTTTTCATCTCGGCATTGGTAGCTTGATATAGTTAGACATGTATGTGTGTTTTCTATGAGGTATTAATGCCAAATTTGTTGTTAATATCCCAATATTTTAAGTAAAATAGTTGCAATTGGAAAATTTGTCTTGTAGGCTATGAATAACCAAAATCCATTCACCAACATTATCCCTTGACATTGATTCCATATGCACTAGTAGCACAAACATATGCATCAATATGTTTGTGCTTCTTAATTTATTTAAAAAGGTTAATGTAAAAGGAACAATGCAATTGAGACTAATTTTTGAGAAATTTAATTTTACTTTTATATTAGACTTAATGATTGGATTCCATGTAAATATATACTTATTTTTCTTTCCAAGTATTAACATGTCTACATAAAATGGCCTTAAGGGATTCTTTAATTCATATTTCTACACATATTATTTAAGTCAATTACCAACTCATAATGATGTTCAAGTGTAAGATGAACATGACTATAACTTTTGTCTTCAGGTGAAGAATGATGCAAAGGATGGATAAATATTCATTGTGATAACATAAAAGTTTAAATATGTAAAACTCTCCTTGCATCTTTCACACCAAAACATGTTACTGAATTAAAGATTAGCTATTTAAATAATGCATGTGTTGGGACTTATTTACAACCTATATCGCTCCAAGGTAGTTATCATTGTTTATATTTGTGTATAGAATTGTAATTTTATGTAATATTGAGGTTCATGGATCATAATAATTGGATTTTCAACAACGTTGTGTGCATATTGTATTTTATTATACTTGACAAAATTCAAATTTTACTCTTGGTTTTCAAGAAGTGCAAAGGCTCCAAAATCATTATTGTTAATGTTATGTATTCTATATATTGATCAATTAAATATTTTTTTAATGTAATGAACTTTATTACATATTTATAATAATAGCATATAATAATTAACACACGTGGACAACCAATTAATTAATAAAAAATGTTTTTTTACCTTAAAAAAATTGTAACTTCTTATTTAGGTAAAGAAAAGAGGTTATGAGTTGAGTTTGAGAGTCGAGTCAAGTGTTTATGTTTGAAACCCTAATTATTTTCTCTGAAGGATAATGGAGGCACCCCTGGGGGGATTTGTGTCCTCCCCTGGATGAAGAGGCCCTTTCCTTTCGAGCAATGGTTTCGACATATGTCAGGACTTTGAAGGCCCAATCAATGAAATTCATAAAGAGGATTGAAGAAATGCTAGAGGTTAAGCTCCCTCAATCCTCAACCAGATGCAAGATGTTGGCCTTTGCAGATATAGGATTAATTGGAAAATTTACTAGTATCTGGCCTTTCCCAAGGACTATGGCTTCTTGGATTCAAAAAAATTTGAAACCCCATGTGAAAGGGTAGTTGAAGCATTTTTTTGTGATAGAGGATTTTATACTTCCCTCTCCAAATTTAAGGGGGATCGTGACTTGATCTTCCACAGTGAGCCATATTTTCTTGGAGCCATGGGTATGTATTTCAATAGGTGGTCTTCAAATTTCAACCCAAAGAATGATATTCCCTCATTTGTTCTTGTCTGGGTAAGATTTCCCCATTTCCCTTTGCATTGTTGGAGTGATGATGCCCTTAGATGTATTAGCAACTTGCTAGGGAAGTATTTGAATAGGGCGAATCTAAAGGAAAAAATTTTCTCTAATGCCAAAATATGTGTTAATTTGATATGGAAAAAGTGATTCTCAAAGTGGTTCTGATTTCCTTGGATAAATGATAACACATTTAGACATTGGACTATGAGAATCTACCTTTCAAATGCAATATCTACCACAAATATGGGCACTTTTCAAAGAATTGAAAGAGAGTAGAGACTCGGTAACCTCTAGAGGGAGAAAAGGAGGACTAGTGGAGGGTGGTAGGTCAGAAATATGGTTCAAATGTAAATTTGGGGGAGAGAGCCCAATATTTTTCATGGAGAGCTCTAGTTCCCTCCCAAGTTAAATATGTTGGCAGGCCTAGGGGGTCCTCTTCAATTCCTTTACATATTGGTTCAGGTGGAGCTATGAATAATAACAGGTTTGTGATTCTATCTGAATCAAAGGGTGAGCCGACAGGTGAAGTAATCAATTTAAACTTCTCAGAACTTGTGGGAAACCCTAGCTAGCAAGAACAACCTTCAGTTCATTTTTTTTAGTATTCGAAGAATGTCAAGGAGAGATTAGATAATTTCCCCCTGGAGAGGGTAATGACCCTAAACGAAGAGAATACAAAGGAAGGTAAGAAGAATTCTAGAGAAGAACTGGAGGATATTCCCTCATTGAGTGTAGAATAAGTAGAAAAATTGAAGGATGTAGAGTCAATGTTCATTGAAAATAAAGCTAAAGAACTAGAACCAGTTGAATCAAAGAGGGAGTACTTAGTAGAGGGGTCAGAGGAAACTGTACCGAGGTGATCTGGAAGAAAAATTGCTCACATTGTGAGAGAAGAACAAGTGATCATGAACATTATGATGGGACCACATAGAATGATTGAAATAATTCTAGGCCTAAGTGAAAAAACCTACCAAAGATGTTAGGAAAAACCCGCCATCTAAGGGTGGTAGCTCAAAAACCACTAGTAAACAATGAATATATTCTCTTGGAATTGCAGGGGCCTAGGTAGCACCCAAAAATTTGTTGTGATTAAGGATTTGGTCAAGTTTGAAAATCATATGGGTCTCCTGATAGAAGATATGAAAAATGAAGTTAGATTATGAAATCTAAACAAGTAAACAATAGTGGATATTGTTTGAAGGTGTTGCAGAAGACTCTAGGGGAGCCTCAAGGGGTTTGTGCTCTCTATGGAACCCTCAAATGGTAAGCCTTGAACTCTCTTACCAAATTGTAAATTAGATTTTGAAAAGATTCAAAATCATTCAAATAGGTAAATCTTTCAGTCTTTTCAATAATTACATGCTAGTTAATTTGGAGGTCTCTATTGAATATCTTCAATTCATATTTTTCCCTTGATTATATTCTAGCAGGGAATTTTAATATGGTTCTACATAATGCTGAGAAAATAGGAGGTTGTGTAGTTCAGGACCTCTTTGGAATTAAATATTGGGATATAGTATATATCAGGCAAGGTAAGGGGAAATATACCTAGACCAACAAAAGAGAAATCCTAGGACACATTACTTTTAGGTTGAATCACTTTCTAGTTCATAGTATCCTCCTCCTACATGATTATTCTTCCAAGTCTCAAATTATCCTTTCCATTACCTCCGATCACATTCCCATAAATCTACATCTTCACAATTTTCTTGATTATGTCACCCTTCCCTTCAGGTATAATCCTCTTTAGGAAAAGAACCTTGACGCAATTGAGTGACCTAAAGAAGTGTTGAAAACTTTGATTCTTGGAACCTCAATTTACATATGGGAGCAAAAGTTAAGATTAACCAAACTTGCATTAAAAGTTTGGGAACAAAACAATTTTGTCTACCCCTTGGAAGAAAGAGAGAGGATAAGAGGGATGCTATCATATTTGCAAGATAAGATGGAGGAGGAGGAAATTTCTAAATCAGTGCAATAGTAAGAGGCGGACAATCAAAATTACAAAAGGCAATAAGAGATGAGGATAAATATTGGTGCCTTAAGTTGTGAAGCCTATGGATAAAGGCATGAGATCAAAACTCCATCTTTTCCACAAGCAAGCAAAATCCCGCATGTCCAAAAACAATATCTGAGAAATAATGTTGGAATATGGCACGAAGCTAACTAATTTTGAAGAGATCAAAGTAGAAGTGAATCTCGATTTTAGTGGCTTATATAAGCAAGAGGAATATATTGATATAGATCAAGAGGGTGAGTTGATTGATCATATTTTGGATCTCATATCCAATCCTGAGAATAATGAACTATCCATGCCCATAAAGGAATAAGAGATTAAAAAGGAAATATGGTCCCTTGACTGAGAAAAATCCCTTGGGCATGATGGGTTCACAATACCATTCTACGAGTTTTCTGAGACACAGTCAAACAATATTTAAATAGAATGTTGTTGTTTGCTCAAAGAAATTGTATATTGGGAGGAAGTAAAAATTTCCTCTTTCCTGGATTTAGTCCCAAAGGAGTCCAATCCCACAAAATTTAATAGGTTCCATCCCATTTCACTATGCAATGCCTCATACAAAATAATGAAAAAAATAACAGCGGGGCATTTGAAAAAGCTAATGTGGAAGATAATTTCAAAGAACCAAGGGGGATTTATGCAAATTTGACAAATTATCAATAACATTGTTTTGGTGCAGGAAGCGATACATTCCATCTTTAAGGATAAGGAAAAGGGATGGTTATTAAATTGGATATGGCCAATGCCTTTGACTGGTTAAGGCATGCCTTCTTTTTTGAAATCTTGGTTAAATTTGGTTTTAATGCTAACTTTGTTTAATGGATATCTTTCAGTGTTAGTTCTCCCTAGATTTCACCCCTTGTCAATGGTCGTCCAACCTCTTTTTTCCAAGGCGGTAGGGGCTTGAGGCAAGGTTTCCATCTCTCCTACTTATTGTATATCATTATGGCTTAAGCTCTTAGTCGAAAATTGGAGGCAAAGCGCGTGGTTGGTAACCTTCCAAGATTAAGGATTGTCAGAGGTGTGAAGCATATAAAGTGTTCACAGTTTGTTGATGACACTCTCTTTTTAGGAGAGGCATATCTCACCATTTCTTACATATTTAAAAAAATATTATGGATTATTTATTGAAAGCTTCAAGTGAAGAGGTCAACAAAAGGAAATTTCAAATTTATGGTTTGCATGCCAATTTATAAGTTCTGCACTAGATCTTCATGACCCTCCAATTCTCGTTGGTAGAAGAGTGGTCCTCCTTTCACTGCCTTGGAATCCCCATTCCTATCAAATGTCCTTCCTCTCAATCCTGAGTTAGTATCGTGTATAAGATTAAAGTAAAATTTTGGCATTGGGGTTCGCAATGGCTTAATCACATGGGGTGAGTTGTTCTCATAAAGTTTGTTCTCTCCTCCCTCCCTCTTTATCTTATCTCAACTATGATATCCCCTCATTGTATTATGAACTAGATATCCATGAATATGTATAAGTTTTTATGGCAGGGAGGTAAATCTAATGCCAAGAAGTATCATTTGGTGAGCTAGAAGATTTTTAGAAGCCCAAAGACCAAGGGGGTTTGGCTATTAGGGACCCAGCACCGATAAACATAGCTTTTGGAGAAAAATGCTTGTGGAGAATGGTCATTGATTCCCTTGACTGGTGGAAAAAATTATTATGGAAAAATTAATTTACAAGATCAAGGTTTAGATGTGAAAAAAATCCTCTTAGGAGACATAAATGGTAACCCATTTTTAAATTAATCAAATCTTCTATCTCCTTAATCCAGTCAGGTTTGACATGGGCTCTAGGGAATGGGAAGAGTGAAGTTTTGGACATATAGTATCAACGGAAGGACAACGTTGTCCAACAAAGAAGATCTAGTGCCTTTGAAAGATTGGATGGATGAGAGGAATATATACACTCTCTATGATATCTCCATTTGGGACTCTTCAACAAGGGCATGGAAAGGATGGAATCTAATATATCCCTCAAGGCCTCTCGATAATCTATTTGGTGAGTTAGCTCAGGATATCTCTAGATGTTCCCCTATAAAAATCAATGGTGTTGATCAAAGAGGGTGGGGGAATGCCTACTTATCGGTCCAATCAAGATATAAGTCTCTTCTTGAGCCCCTCATTTCTACTAAAAAATCCTTCCGTTAGAAGAAGATTTGATGCAGTGATGGTATAACAAAGATAAATATGTTATGTTGGACCCTGGCGCATGTTAAGATACTCATGGCATAAAATCTAAAGAGAAGGTGTTTTGCAGGCCCAACGAGATGTGTATTATGCTCCATCCAAGAATAATATGACTACCATCGTTTTTTAGAATGTAATTATTCTTTTGAAATCTCGACTCAATTTTTTTGGGGATTAAAGCACATATTGGGAAGACCGATGTCATGGGAGGAGATGTTCCCGCATTGGGACAAATTATATAGTGGAACATTTGTAAGCAATTTTTTTTTTTCCAGAGAATATGGAAAACCCTACCCAAGTATCTATGCTGATAAATTTGGCTATCAAGGAATAAAATAAATCAATAATGAAGAGGGGAAGCCTAGACAAAAAACATTGAAGGCAATTTCTCTCATGGCTAAATACACGTGCAGGAGAATCCTTTCTTAGGATTTGGCCTTGGATAATCTAGAAGAGGATTAGCTAAGGTAGTTCCAATTCATACCAGTTGATCATCTCCTCTCTAGTAGATTTGGACCGCCTCCCCCATGGAAAATCAAGAAAGGGTCCGTGGAATTTATGGATTGGAGGCTACAAAACTATCACTCCCTTTTTTTTTATGGATCTTTGAAGTACAACCCAGGGGCAGTAGGAGCGAGTGGGAGTCTTCGTGACCCTAGCAAGAACAAGTTGGTTCACTGTGCCTAGGGGCTTGGGATGGGGTCTAAAAATCTATATGAGGTGTACTATTTATGGTGTGGATTAATATTGCCAAATCTCAAGGAATTAAGGCATTGATGGTACTTAGAGACTTTATGATCATCATTCAAGCCATTACATTTAAATTGAATCTTGGAGGGAATCAATTAAAAAGTCTGGTGGCTTGAATCAAACAAAACATTTCACAATTTGACCACATCTCCATATTCCACATATGGAGATGATTGAATAATGACATGGATGCATGGGCCAAGCTATCATCCTCTCTGCATTTGGGGAAAATGGTTCAAATGCAGTGTTTCATTCTCTCCCTCTCCCCTAGTTTTTCAATGGCAGATCACTCCATTAATTCTGAATCGTTAATGTGTGCAACCAAAGGACATTTGGCATGGTTGTTCATATGGGAGTGCATGTTTATAAGGTGATGGAGGTGTTATCAAATGAAGTTGTCGTGGGTCATATGTAGTTGTTGTTAAGAGATAAGTCTGCACCTCTGCCCCGTCTCTCTCTTTTTAGCATACCTTTCTATAATTTTTTCCTCTTCTGGTTGATAAAGTCAGTTTTCCTTTTTGTTCATGACCTGGTTTTCCTTATTGTCTTTCTTGACTGATTCTTTGCACAAATTTTTTCTGTATTTATTGAAAGATAAACGCATATCGTGATTTGGTTCGAATTATTGGTCATCTTGTTTTCCATTGATTGAGCTCACAACAGGTCATCCAAGTCCTTTGTTTGCACAGGAAACAACCATGGGCACAAAACGCAGCATCCAAATTTCCCAAACGCCAAAATTGGCACCATCTCTAAACATGGTTAAAAGGATCCTGGAGTTGGAGAATGGATAAATTTTAGCAGGGGCGCTAAAATAGCAGGGTTACCCAGATCACAGATCGCAACAAGATCGACATCCACACTTCATTTTGGGGATGGAACATGCTCGAACGTTAAATCCTAGAGCGGTTATGAAACCGAAACCATGGTATTTCTAGAGAGGTACGTGGCAGTTGGTGGTGGATTTCAGGAGTCATAGTTGTGTGGATCCAAACCACCCTTTTGACAACTTCTAAAATCATGTTCTTATATAGGGTCCAGTCCGAGAGCGACACGTGGCAACAAAATTGGGTGTTAAGTCAAATCATCAAAGGAACGTCACGACGAGAAGAAGAATGTTAGCATATTGTGACCAGTCTATCACAAAGAAAACAATAAGAAGGGAACTATGGAATCTACAAAGTATCTTTTCAAAGGGGCGCTATGGAATTTGCAGAGAAGTTATAGGAGAGTGCTACAAAATTGGCTACCGAATGCACTACGGAATGGCGCTACGAACTAGCCATTACAGTCAGAGGTTTTGAATTCATTACTTCCTCTTGTCTTTGATGATTTGGAGGGAACCAAATATCAACATGGGACAGTTGGAGATCAACATACAAGCTTGGAGGACACACGGCCTTGGAGAAGATGTGCCCAAGCAACAAGACATGTCATTTTTTTTGTTAGAGTGGTTGCAAACATGGCTCCTTAATTTTAGCAGTTTGTTAGATCTGTTGGTACATATGTTAGAATTGTAGTTTTTTGTGGAGAATCCTAGGATAGGAAGGCCAGCTCGCACCCCTAGATGGTGTCTATTGTTTTGATTATAAATACATCAGACAAATGATATGAGAGGGTCGGATGGTTGAGCAGAGCTCCCTTTTTGTAATATTTTGATTAAACAGGGCAATTCTCTAGTTATGTATGAGTCTTGATACATTTTCATTAATAGAAGTCAGTTTCCTTTCATAATCTCGTTTCCTCTTATTCTGAAATGCTCATGATTGGATGATCCATATGAGATGTTGTGGTTGTGTTATAATGGAGGTTTGATTATAATGTTGTTATGAATGTTTTTCAGTGTTTTAAACTTTAAGTTCAAGAAGTTCTAGTGACTAAGTTTTCTTCTCCTAACTGCTTGAAGGCCTGATGCTTATAGAAAACATATCCACCTTCCTCACTAAGTCTTCCTTCTATTCACCTTTATCATTAAACCACTGACTGAAGTTAATCAAAACCTCATTTGCTTATGCATGCTATCCTAGATTTATGTGTTAAAACATTCTTATGCTAAGCTTTGTCCATCTGACCTTTAATCATTAATTTATATTTAAAAACCTTTTGATGGGTACCGGGCTTACCCTCTTGCAATCTGAGGGTGATTCTCAGTGTTAACATTCTTGGCATCACTTCTAGGGAATGAATTGAAGACATCTCCCTAGGATTGAATGACAAATCATTACCAATTTTGAAGGTGCATCAGAAATTAGTACATTGAAGATTGCAGCTTGCACCTAGTGACTCCATTGTTTCAGTTGTGGCTCCCAAAGGCAGACACACGAGGTATACTCCACATATACCTCTGGCAACACCTTAAGCTGACCCAGAGAGGATTATAAAAAAAGGAAATACTTCTCAAGAAGGATTTTCAATTGTTTTACCAGGTACTTCTGGTCATTTACATGATTCTACTTTTAAAACTCCAGTAGCTATATCCAATTCTCCTCTTTTACCTTCTATTGAAGTTTCTAGAAGTTTGGATTTTGAAAATTTTCCTATTGAATACTCTTATTTTAGCCCCAAATTGAAAGAAGAAAGGCTTGAAACCCTTTCTTCTCCTGATGTTGTAAAGTGGTTTAGACTAGAGAGCTTAGAATATTTTCCTTCTTTAGGCCTTCCTACTCCTCCTCCTATCAAAGTTGTTGTGACTAAAGAGGAGGAAGCCTTTCTTCCCTTGGACCCTATACCGTCTTCCTCTGAAAACTGAAACCTCTCCATCCAAGCTTCCTCTTTCTCCAAAAATCACATTTGTAGTTGTACCTGTTAAAACTCCATTTCCCCCTTGTTCTCCTACATTTCACAACCCAATGGCAGGTGCTAACCTTACTAGAAATAGGATGGATGCCATAGTGGTTGCTAGGTATGCCCCTCTTGTTTTACCTCAGCGTGTGAATGCTCTCTTAGCTGGAGACTGCCTTAAGTACATGCCCAAGTTCACAGGTGAGGAAGACATAACTGTAGAATAACATCTTGCATCCTTTTATAGTTATGCAGACAACCTTAACATTGAAAATGAAGATGTATGGTTGAGAGTATTTGTACAGAGCCTTGATGGTGAGGCTATAAAATGGTTTAGGGGTTTGAATCCTGGATCTATTTCTGGGATTGAAGCTTTGGATGATGCTTTCCTGAGGCATTGGGGGGATACAAAGGATTTTCTTTATTATATTACAGAATTTGGGTCACTTAGGAGGAAAGAGGGGGAATCTGGTTTAGACTTCTCAAAAATATTTAACAAAATGTACAACAAGATTCCCACTGAAATAAAGCCTAAAAAAATCTCTACCAAGATTACCTATGCCAGTGCTTTTGACCTTGATTTTTTCCTCCTATTGAGAGAAAGAAGATCTACCTCTCTAGCCCATATGCAAGATGCATCTTTGGAAGTAGAATATAACATATTGGCAGCTGACAAACTTAGAGGAAAAACTGATAGAGACATAAGGAAAAGTAGGGTTGAAGCTTCAACCTCTAAATCCCCTGTTGTCCACCCTCAAGTTGATGAACTTACAAAATTGGTAAAATCACTTTCTACTAAAATGGAGAAGTTGAAACTTGAAGGAAAACAGAACTATAAGAACACACAGAATCTTGATTATAGAGGTAATTTCAAAAGACCAAATAATGCCCCCTAGGTCCTCCAAAGAGAGCAAAGTAACAGGTATAGATATGATAAAAAATTCCAAGCCCCTCTCCAAAACAACCTTGTTGTTGATGAAGAAGGAGAGGATGAAGAAACGGATCCTGAAATCCATTGTCTTGGTGACACCTCTTCATCTCTTCATTTAACCCAATATGCATATGAAGAGTCTCTCATGGATAGTCAGTTAAATAAATTGAGTAAAGGGGAAAAAACAAATGACAATCCAAGTAAATACAACTTCGGGTCAAAAAAGAAAGAGGGAAGGACTAACACTTTTGATCAGCCCACTAAAGCAAAAAATTCTGCTAAGACTATGGCATCTAGAAGCAAAGAAAAAGATGCACAAAACCCGAGGGCATTGGTTAAGAGCCCTACCCCAAAAGTTGAGGATATTCTGAAATCTCCATCCTCTTTTAGATTTGAGAGTGAGATTCAAAAAATCAAAATCCTTGTACCTTTTTTGGAGCTGATTAAGAATGAGGAATTCAAAGGATGTCTTTCAAAAATGTTGCAGCCCGAGCCTTCATCTAATTCCATAGATTCAATCAACCTTCAAGATGAAAAACTAGTAGTCATCTTGGGACCTTTGGTAGAGGATAGATATTACTATTCCCCCTCTTTCTACACATCATTAAACATTCATGATAAAGTGTTGCACAATTGCTTGATGGACTCAGGGGAATCTCATAACCTCATGCATAAAACTGTCATGGATGAGATTGGGTTGGAAATTACAAAAACCTACCATGACCTATACTCATTTGATTCCAGGAATGTGAAGTGTCTTAGAGTTATTAAAGGCCTAGTTGTTACCCTGTTCCAATTGCCAATGAAAAGTGTGGTCATGGATATTGTGGTGGCTGATGTCCCCCCTAAGTTTGGGATGCTTTTGTCAATATCTTGGATCAAAAGACTAGGGGGAACTTTGCAAATGGACCTTTCATCCTGTGTTTGGGGGAGAACATAGAAGGATTTATAGGGAGGCACAACTAGCCTACATCATCAGTGATGAAGAAAATCCTACCAACCACCCTATTTTTTCATTTGATATTGATTTAGGATCCAATATATTTCAGCTCACTGAATCTCCTCAACCACCTACTGAAATCATAAAACAGTCCATCACCGCTTGTGAAGATCCTCCTCCTAATACCTTTGTTTGGAAGATGTTTTTTGATGGGGCCTCTTCTAAGGAAGATGTTGGTGCTGGGGTAGTCTTTATTTCCCCTACTCAAGAGGTCGTATCTTTGTCCTACAAGATTGAATTTCAAACTACAAACAATGTGGAAGAGTATGAGGCTCTTGTTTTGGGTTTGAGGGCTACTAAAGACATGAGGATTGAAGAGCTAGCATTGTTTGGAGATGCCGAATTAATTGTTGATCAAGTCAAAAATATGTATCAAGCTAAGAACCCCAGGTTAAGGACTTACAGAAATGAAGTTTGGGATCTTGTTGATAGTTTCTTCTTAGCTTTTAATATCTCATTTGTTTCAAGAGAGGAGGACACTATGGCAGATTCCTTGGTTGTTTCAGCAAGTAATTTCAGAGTTCCTTTTCCCCCCAAAATCAAATATGACGTGGAAGTGAAATATAGACCCTCTATACCTGACAATGTCAAACATTGGAAGTTTTTTGAGGATTATCTTGAGATAAAAATATTTCTTGAGACTATGGATGAGTTTTATGCCTTACATATTGATCAAGATCATGATACTAAAAAATCCATCGTGTTGATATTTTTCTGAATAAAATTGTGGACCATCATATTGTTTAATTTCCCAGTAACCATATTCCAAAAGGACTAGTCCCCTTGGAGAGATTGTTTGACAGAAATGATGTTGATGTAAAGGTTAAAGTTTCAACTGAAAATGTTGATGTGACTGAATCCAATTTAGGTACAAAGGAGGATCCAAAGTATGTTAAATTGTCTAGCATCTTGTCAAAGGAACAAAGGGTTGAGTATGTTAAGATTTTAAAGGAGTTTGTTGATGTGTTTGCTTGGAAATATGAAGATTTAATAACATATGACACAAACATCATTGACATAAGATCCCTTTGAAAGAGGAGACTAAGCCTTTTAGGCAGAAACTCAGACAGATAAATCCCATGTTGCTACCTATTATGGAAAAAGAAGTGAAGAAGTTGTTGGATGCCAAAATTATCATTCCTTTGAGATACTCTGAGTTGGTGGCTAACTTGGTCCCTCTGAGGAACAAAAATGGGGAAATTAGACTATGTGTTGATTTCAGGAATTTCTATAATTACCCCTTGCCAAAGATGGAGCACATTTTGCAAAGAGTCACTGGTTCATATAGGATGTCTATGATTGATGGCTTTTTTGGCTACAATCAAATCTCTATCTTTCTTGAAGATAAAGAGAAGACAGTCTTTACTACTTCTTGTGGCACATTCATGTATGCTAAAATTCCCTTTGGATTGATGAATGCAGGAGCGATGTTTCAATGAGCAATGGACATTGCCTTCATTGGGGAGAAGGACAGGTTTGTAGTCATCTATTTAGATGACATTACAGTGTTCTCAAAATATGATAAAGAGCATTATCATCATTTGAAAAATATCTTCCTGAAGTGCAGAAAGTTTGGTCTCTCTCTCAATCCTAAGAAGTCTTTGTTTGCTATAAAGGAAGGTAAGTTACTAGGGCACATTGTATCAGCAGAACGGGTAAGAATTGATTCAAGCAGAGTAGAGGCCATTTAGACCTTATCTTTTCCTAGATCCAAGAAAGAAGTTCAATATTTCTTGGGAAAAATCAATTTTCTAAGAAGATTCATCTCTAACTTTTTTGAGTTAGTGTAGTACATTACAGCCATGCTTAGGAAAGGAAATGAGGTGAAATGGACTACTGAGGCTCGAGGATATTTTGATCATATAAAAAATGCCTTGATTAAATCACATGTGATCGTTAGCCCTAACTATTCCAAGGAGTTTCTGATATTTTCCTTTGCCTCATTTGACACATTAGCTATTTTTTTGCTGGAGAAAAATACAGAGGGGTTAGAGCATCCTATTTCTTTTTTCAGCAGAGCATTGAGGGATGCAGAAATGAGATATGATATCATGGAAAAGCAGGCTTATGCTCTGTTTAAAGCCCTCAAGGCTTTCAGAATATATGTTTTGCATTCAAAGATTGTTGCATATGTCCCTTCAGCCTCAGTGAAAGAGATACTTATCGAGCCTGACATAGATGGGAAGAGGAGGAAATGGATTGCTAAAATTCTGGAATTTGACCTTGAAATGAAGCCCACTAAATTAGTGAAAGGCCAAGGTTTAGCTAGGTTGTTGTCTGAATCAAATTGCAAAGATTTAGAGGTTGATTTCATGAACATAAACTCAGAAAATCAGCAAGTTGATTTTGTTGATAAAAGCTCCAATATCAGCCCAAATTTGGCATAATGCACTTGGTATAAAGACATCATATATTTTCTGCAGAAGTTGCAGCCTCCTGGTGGTTTGGACAAGAACAAAGTGAGAGATATGAAGCTTCAAGCAATCAGATATTATCTCATTGATCATGTATTGTATTGGAAATATCCTCTAGGAGTTCTTTTGAGATGTCTGGATCCACATCAAGCCCAAAAGGCCATGACTGAATTTCATGATAGCTTATGTGGGGGCCATCATTTTTGGAGAACCACAGCCTATAATATCCTCAGAGCTGGGTATTCCTAGCCTAGACTTTTTACTAATGTTTTTACAAAGATTAGAGCTTGTGTCAAATGCCAAAAGTTTTCTGGAAAGCGGCAACTCAAATCTTTGCCTTTGAAGCCTGTGGTAGTTTCTGGACCTTTTCAGCAATGGGCTCTTGACTTCATTGGGGAAATCCATCCAGCTTCAACTGGTCAGCATAGGTGGATCTTGACTACCATTGATTACTTCACCAAGTGAATAGAAGTCATTCCTACAAGGAATGCCTCCCACAAGGTAATCATTAGTTTTCTTGAGGATATCATGTCAAGATTTGGTTGTCCAAGCAGGATTGTTACTAATAATGCTGCCTCTTTCAAAGTTGAACCATTGATCATTTTTTGTGAACAATATGGGATTAAATTATTCCATTCTACTCCTTACTACCCCAAAGGAAATGGTTTGGCAGAGTCCTCTAACAAGAGCCTCATAAAGATCATCAAGAAATTGTTAAAAGACAACAAGAAATCATGGGACTCAAATCTGAAATTTGCATTATGGGTTGATAGAGTTACAACAAAAAGGTCACTTGGTGTTTCCCCTTTTCAGCTTGTATATGGAGTTGAGGCTATATTTCCTACTCATCTTGCCTTGCACATGGAAAAATTCCTCCAGTACTACCAAGGATAACCTAATGATATGGTCAGGAGGATACAACAACTAGTAGAAGTACAACAAACTAGGGAGCAGCTACTTGAAAAAGCACAGGACCATCAACAGACGATCAAGCAAGCCTTTGACAAGAAGATAAGAAAAGAATATTTCCATCTAGGAGATCTAGTGCTCAAGTGGGATGCACCCAATCAAGACAAAGACAAACATGGTAAATTCGAAGCCTTGTGGATTGGTCCTTTCAATATTTCTGAGGTATTTTCAAATAACACTTATAAATTGCATAACTTGGAGGATTCTAAAGTTTTTGGTGGCCCTGTTAATGGGCACTTTCTGAAAAAATATTTTTCTTAAGCCGTGATTGGCTTTCCATTCATTTTAAATATCACTTTTTCTTTTATTTTTATTTCTATTTGAATAAGTGACCCCATATCCCTAGGATAAGACATTGAAGCTACTTGTTCTTGGCAGCTCACAGGGAGCATGCCATCCCCTGTGGAGCCAATGTTATCACATGAAGTTGCCATGGGTCATATGTAGTTGTTGTTAAGAGCTAAGTTTACACCTCTTCCCTGTCTCTCTCTTTTCAACATACCTTCCTAGAAGTTTTTCCTCTTCTGGTTGATAAAGTCGGTTTTCCCTTTTGTTCATGACATGGTTTTCTTTATTGTCTTGCTTGACAGATTCTTTGCAAAAAGTTTTTCTGTCTTTCTTGAAAGATAAACGCATATCGTGATTTGGTTTGAATTACTGTTCATCTTGTTTTCCATTGATTGAGCTCACAGCAGGTCGTCCAAGTCCTTTGTTTGCACAAGAAACAACCATGGGCACAAAACGCAGCATCTAAAGTTCCTGAACGCCAAAATTGGCGCCATCTCTAAACATGGTCAAAAGGATCCTGGAGTTGGAGGATGGATAAATTTTAGCAGGGGCACTAAATATTAGGTTTAGCCTGATCACAAATCACAACAATATCGATGGCCACACTTCATTTCGAGGACGGAACATGCTCGAACATTAAAATCCTAGAGCGGTCTCGAAATTGAAATCATGGTATTGCTACAGAAGTACATGGCAGTTGGTGGTGGATTTCAGGAGTCGGAGTGGTGTGGATCCAAACCACCCTTGAAAACATTCGAAATCACGTGCTTATATAGTGTCCAGTCCAAGACGGCACGTGGAAACAAAACTGGGCGTTAAGTCAAATCATCAAAGAAACGTCACAATGAGAAGCAGAACGTTAGCAGATTGTGACTAGTATATCACAAAGAAAACTGGAAGAAGGGCATTACGGAATATGCAGAACAGCTTTTCAAAGGGGCACTATGGAATCTGCAGATCAGTTATAGGAGGGCGCTACGGAATTGGCTACTGAATGCACTACGGAATGGCGCTACAAACTGGCCATTACAGTCAGGGGTTTTGAATTCATTACTTCCTCTTGACTTTGATGAATTGGAGGGAACCAAATATCAATAGGGGACAATTGGAGATCAATATACGAGCTTGGAGGAAACACAGGCTTGGAGAAGATGCACCCAAGCAGCAAGACATGCCATTTTCTTTTTGTTAGAGTGGTTGCCAACATGGCTCCTTAATTTTAGCAGTTTGTTAAATTTGTTGGTACAGATGTTAGAATTGTAGTTTTTTGTGGAGAATCCTAGGATAGGAAGGCCAACTCGCACCCCTAGTTGTTTTCTACTATTTTGATTATAAATACATCAAACAAATGATATGAGAGGGTCGGATGGTCGAGAAGAGCTCCCTTTTTGTAATATTTTGATTAAACAAAGTTGTTATTTGGTTATGTATGAGACTTGAGACATTTTCATTAATAGAAGTCAGTTTCCTTTCATCATGTTGTTTCCTCTTATTCTGAAATGATCATGATTGGATGATCCATATGAGATGTTGTGGTTGTGTTATAATGGAGGTTTTATTATAATGTTTCTATGCATGTTTTTCAGTGTTTTAAACTTTAAGTTCAAGAAGTTCTTGTGACTGAGTTTTCTTCTCCTAGCTGCTTGAAGGCCTGATGCTTATAGCAGACCTATCCACCTTCCTCACTAAGTCTTCCTTATATTCACCTTTATCCTTAAGCCACTTACTGAAGTTAATCAAAACCCCATTTGCTTATGCATGCTAGCCCAGATTTCTGTGTTAAAACATTCTTATGGTGAGCTTTGTCCATCTGACCTTTAATCATTAATTTAGATTTACAAACCTTTTGATGGGTATTGGGCTTACCCTCTTGCAATATGAGGGTGATTCTTAGTGCTAACATGAGGTATGACAGGCACATGCAATCAAGCCTACATTTAATTTTCACGATGGATCACGATGGTGATAAATTAGAGGTGGTAGAAGGGGGGATGCATATGGGATTCGTTGTGTTGGGATTCAAAGTCTACTCTGCTACCCGAAGGCCTGGATGAGGTAGGACTTGTAGGGAGGCATTGCCATTCTGGAAATGAAATGGGGGATTCTCCCTAGGTTTTTTGTGGTGGAGGTTGGTTTCATAAGAGAGTTTATGTTCATTGTAATGTTTGCAGAGAGCAATAGGAAGTATGATCTCGATTGGTGTTTGTTAGTAGAGGATCTGCTCAGGTGTCGTGAGGGAGTTTGGGAAGCATGGGGAATTTTTTCAAGCAATGGTGGAGAAGACACCCTGTAGATCAAGCAATTTATGTGGAGGCATGAGGAAATTGGGAAAGAAAACAATATTGTCATCTTGGTTCTCATAGCCAAAGTCATGGAGCTAGAACAGGAGACCAGTTCTCACAATGTAAATGTGTCAAGTCTTATTCTCAACTTCAGGGGTCACCTAGATTTGATAAAGGCTGAGTGTGGTAGGTTGTGGTTCCAAATTTTAGTACAATGTATGGACAACTTGTCTTTGGCTTCAAACAAAAATGGCACTCAAATCTCCATTCCTGAAAGGGAGGCAGAGGCAAAAACCATGTACAAGGTCCCTATGGAGATCAAATATGAAGCTAATTAGCGAGCTTCAGAGGAACCAAAACACCAGAATAATGTGAAATAATATATATATGAATGTTTTTCCATGTTATCTACATTTTATGTCAGTTTGTTCGGTAGGATACCTGTAAAAAAACTTGGAATGTTAGGCCAATAGCCACCTTTTTGTTTGTATTTATCAAACTAGAATTATGTAGTGTTTTGGAAAACTCCTGGAGAAATTTTTGTACTTGTTGTTGCTTTGACAAAACATGTTTTTTACTTATATAATGAAAAATATATAGTTTTGGTTAAAAAAAAAAGAGGTTACATTTTGGATATGTTATAAGAGAATTCACAAATATCCAAAAAAAATGATCAATAAACACATTCTAAAGCTAAAGAAAATGCACCTACAAAAGGTGTCACAAACTAGCTAGGAACATTGACCTCAATCCAACATTTTTTCCCTTTGTTCTTTTTTACCTCTATTCATACCCCTGAAGAAGATTCCCTGATAACTACTTGTCTATATAATTTTTGTATCAGGGAGTTTATAAGCAAGGGCATCTTCGTATCAGAATAAAAAATGTTATATTCATGAGATATCTTTGTTCCTCCTGCAAGAACTTCATTGACAACTATCTCCCTTGAATGGGAAATCATAGTATTCATTACTTATTCTTGGACCTCCATTGACTATTTTATGTCTTAATATTATCTTATGATTCTTCATTGTTACCTTTCTGTACCTTTTTTGAGGGCACATCTTCTATACTCTGATCATTTTCATCATCCAACAATGAGAACTCATATGGATGCTAGTATGTAGATTTTGAAGGATACCCCCTTTTCCTCTTCGAATGAGCTCTTTCTTGAAGAAAATATTCCTATAGGTGGCATGTTCAATGGAAAATTTGACACATAAAGGCCATGTTTTCATAATATAAGGCCCGATTCCATTGGAAATTATAATGTTTTATAAAAAAAATTGTCTAGAAGTCCTTTGCTAAGATCGATATCCACACATATTTAATCATAAGTAAAAAGTCCCAAGTGTGCCCACTCAACATCTACCTTTAAATACCTACCTAGTGGTTTTCCAATATCTCTAAAAACTAAAACATAATAAAAAGGAAATGGAAAAGTTTGGAGGTGAACCCAAATTGGCATTTTGGTTACAACCCTAGTGGAGAGGTCAAATTTTGGGAACCATGGGGTAATGAAGACACCTACTCTTCCCAGAATGAAGGCCCCTCAAGAAATTTATAATATTCATAATAATTAATAAAATGAACCACAAAGAACCCTTTGGAGTTGAAATATACCCCACATTATTTGGTCTAGTTTAAATAAATCCATTAGAGCAAATACACTATATGAGGGTAGCACCCATTAAAATGGTAAATTACTACAAGTGTTTTATAAGAATACATGTTTTCATTGACCTTTGAATAAGTGATATCCATTGTTGGAAACTTATCAAATTGGCCTACTATATATGGAATAGGCATGATAGAGGTTTGAGTTGCTTGAGGAGATGGTCATTCCTTGAGCATGACCAAGCTTGGTGTGCAAGGTTAGGAATATATTTGTGAAATCCGGCACTACTTAGTCTCTTTCTTGTCACAATGTGGTCCATTTGGTATACAAGTCGTCATAACTTACGACAGGGTAGTATTGTTCCTTAATATCGTCCCTGAAAAATTCCCAGGTGGTCATGACTGTAAATAATGAGGGTTTCTCTGTTTCCTTTTTCTCATAGAAATTCTCCCACCAATATTTGACATGGGGAACGGCTTTGAGGAGCGCAAAAGTAATCTTTTCTCTATTCGAAAAGTTATGGAAAGAAAAATATCCTTCTAATAGATTCAACCACTTTTCTATAGCATCTGCGTCTATATGACCTTCAAATATAGGAATATCAAAGTTTATTTGTACCTTGAAGGGGGCGGCACCTCCACTCGAAGAAGATGCGTCGCCTGTTGGTAGCCACAGAAGGATTTGCGCAAAACTATCCATCATTTTGTTCCTTTGTTGCGTGAGGGATTCCTTAATCAACAGTTTGAAAGGATCTCCTGTCCCATCATCTTTATTTTCTCCTACCATGAGAGGTCGCTTGGGTGTGCAAGAGCTTTTGTACTCAAAAGAAATAAGCTCGAGACCCAACTCTTTGTACTCCGACCTCGTTGGGGACATGCATTAAGACGACAAGGAGAAGACTGCTCTGATACCACTAATCCATATTTTATGAGTAGAACAAAATGACTACAAATTATTAATAGGTGCTTAACACAAAATAACAGAGATACAATAAAACTGGTTTTTTATTCAACAAGGAAATAAGCTGAAACTGTAAAATGCAGCAGAAGCAAGCTTGTTGGAATGGTAGTGGCTTATCTCTGAGAGGAGATGTGACGGTTGCGCTCATTCACAAGAAGATGATTACAATGAGGCTCTAAAGGCCTTTTTACAATAAACAGGAATTCCAAAAACCCTAGACATCCAAAAACCTAACCCTAGGAGATGAAGCGCCAAAAGTCATGTGGGCCCCGTTTGGGTAAGCTAGTACATCAACTTCCCGGGGTCGTAACTTTTGCATACGATCTCCATTTTAGGCGTATGATAGCTCGTTGGAAAGATATCGTCAAGGAGATTAATTTTTAGGGAAATATTGAAAGAAATTCATTTTTCTCCCCCTTTTCCCAAAAAACATCGTTTAGGGACTCAAAACGGCTCTGAAAGTGAAAAAATGCTAAAAATAGTAAATTATCAAAATTGCCAGTAAATTGTTTTGAGCCAGTTGGAAAAGGTGGGTGGCCACCGATATCCACCTGGATCAACATTTGTTTTGTTTTATTGCTATGTAATCCTGTTTTTATAACATGTTCTGCCCAACTATTGTTGAAGATGAGCATGTCATCCAGATATACAACCACAAAGGAATTGGTGAAGGAACATAAGATGTCATCCTTCAAACTCATGAAGGTGGTTGGGGCATTCGTCAAGCTAAATTTCATGACCAACCACTCCAAAAGATCTTCTTTAGAATTGAAATCTGTATTCCATACATCAATTTGTTCTATGGGGACCAAGTGATAGTTGTACTTTAGATCAATCTTAATAAAGTACTTGGCCCCCTTGAACTGGTCAAGAACGTCATCAATTCAGGGAATTGGGTACATGTTCCTGACTGTGATTTTTTTCAGAGCTCTATAATCAATACAAAGTCCCCATGTCCCATATTTCTTCTGTACGAGCACGATTGAGCTTCTGTAGGGTGAGGAGCTTGGTTGAATGTTCCCTTTTTGGAGCAACTCTTAGATTTGGCACTTGATTTTCTCATTTTCCAGGAGAGAGTGTCGATACACTGTCCCATTAGGAAAAGGAAGTCTAGGAGTTAGTTCAATTGAATGCTTGATCTGATGGTGCAAATGCACCCCAGTAGGTGAGATGAATATGTCCTTATATTCTTCCACGATTTTGTCCACTTGCTTTTGCTGCATAGAGGATTTTTGTGAAAATGCCATGGGTACGACCTTCCATTCATTCTGAGAGTGAATCATGAAGAGGAAAAATTTCCAATCTAGGATATGACCTTCCTGCATTGCTTAGCTGAGAGCAGAGAAATTTCGGTAGGTGGAGCTACCTTTGGGATCCTGTACAATTGTATGCCCATAGTAACAATGACACTATGAGGTCTAGACTCATATACAACATGATGTTTCCACATATGTGTCTAGCCTAAAAGAACATCACAAACTTCAAGTGGGACAACATCACACATTACCTCATCCTTGAAGGGATTCATGCCATAGGGTAGGAGGCATTGTTGGTTGACAAAGAGATCTCATCCTTGGATGAGCTTCCTGTTGTTATACAGCTACGGATGTGGTGTCATCAACAACTCCAACCACTTCATGAAATTTTCTGATATGAGGTTCTTTTGGATTCTACTATAAACAATGAAATGTAGCAGAGCACCCTTCACACACATATGTGAGTGAAAAAGGTGCTCACATTCCTCTGGATCTTCTAGTTCATTTGGTTGGATCTTGGTGGTAGTGACTGTGGCACTGGGTTCTGCATCAATGATTGGATTAGCCTTTTCTGGCTTTGAATCAGACTCAGAGCCTGGATTTGAATCTAAGGGATTTCATTTCGGCCACCAATGACTACTTCGAGTGACATTCATCGGTGTTGTGCCAGGGGATTTTGTGGAATTCACACCACTTCTGAGTGTCTTTCTTCGTCTTCCCATTACCCTTGTTTATTTGCATCTTAGATTGGTTGTCATGTGGTTGTCCATCCTTCCTTTGTCCTTTTTTTTGTGTGTCGGGGTTTCCTTTTCCTTGCTTCTTGTTGTGATGCATTCGCACATCCAAATTCCCGCTTATTTCTCTACTTAAACTTGTGCTCAATTTTGATAGCACATCGATAAGCGACTCCCAGCGACGAGATGTCTAGAAACTCCATTATTGTTTGGTTGTACATGTGTAGGGCACCATGGTATTTAGAACCACATGTTGCTTGGAGTCTTTGATACCTAGCTTGGTGCACAAGGTATGGAAGGTATTTGTGAACACTGACATTGTTTGGTCCCTCTCCTGACAAAGTGTGGTCTATCTTATGTGCTAATCGTTGTAATTTCCAACAGGGTAATATTGTTCCTTGATGACATCTATAAAAGAGTCCCAAGTGGGCTCGGCCCCAAATATTCCATACTCCTCTGTGGATTTTTTCTCACAGTAAGTCTCCCACCAATGTTTGACATGGGTGACCACCTTAAGGAGAGCAAATGTGATATTTTTCCTATTGGAAAAATTGTGGACAGAGAAATAACCTTCTAGTAGATTTAACCACTTTTCCAAAAAAATTGCATCTATCTGACCTTCAAATATGGGAATATAAAAATTAACTTGTACCTTGAAGGGGGCAGTGCCTCCAAAGTGGTCGCTTGACGAAGATGCATATGTTTTTTTCAACAACCGCTGAAGGATTTGGGGAAAATTATCCATCATCTTGTTCCTCTGTTTCGCTAATAATTCCATGAGCAATAACTTAATTGTATGTTGAGCCAGTGGAATAGGTAGGCGGCCACCAATTTCCACCTAGATCATATTCTTGCTCCACTAATGGTTCCCACCTACCATTCCACTAACCTCAAGGGGGAAGTGATGTCATGTTCCAATTCCACCTCTCATTGCACCATGGATTGGAATCGTCTATCTCTATCCTTGGTCTCCCTTTAATGCCAATGGTCATGATTTCTTTGGGAGACCTCATTGATATAAATAAATCATCCCTTCCACTATTTTATTCATGCCTATTTAATATTAACATCTCCTTCTACTTTCCTCAATTTCCAAGGGAACTTGAAAACATCATAGTAGTATTCTAGTGAAATAAAAATGACATGAGAAGATGGGGAGATTCAATTTCTTCAAGTGTTCCTTCCTCAATTTTTCTCTCTTCAACTGGAAACATATCCTTCTACTTGCAAAAATGGGTGTAAAGTGGGAAACCCAAGAGAAAAAGTAGCAACAACAAAACTCAATAAATATAAAGATGGCTAAAATTGTGGAAAAGACGCCTTCCTCAATATTATTGAATGAGAGATTCCCAAAGTAATCTTGTCAATTGATAATGAAGAGAGATCAATGGAAGAAATCTAATATTCCACTCCATAGTTGTATTAGAGGTGGAAGTGGGACATGACATCACTTCCCACTTGATTCTAGTGGAATGGGAAGTGGA
The DNA here is from genome assembly GCA_032191745.1 of Picea mariana. Classification (NCBI taxonomy): domain Eukaryota; kingdom Viridiplantae; phylum Streptophyta; class Pinopsida; order Pinales; family Pinaceae; genus Picea; species Picea mariana. Next base: position 43,075 of record JASDQU010739538.1, on the reverse strand, counting down.
AGTGGAACATGACATGACCTCCCACTTAATACTAGTGGAGTGGGAGGTGGAAATGGATGATGACTTCATTCATGGTACTAGAGTTGGAGATGTAGAATCTCATCCTCTCATGATCTATGAATGTAGTCTATAACCTATGAGAGCAGGTCACCCAAGGTAGTGGAGAATGATGTTGTATTATGAAATTATTTTGACTTACATTTTCTTCAAATAACTACAATAATAATTACATACTATAGGTATTGGTTTCCATCTCCGTTTTGCTTGAGGATGCTTGAAGTGGGACTTGCTGGGAATTAAGTTGAAGAAGCAGGTTGTCAGGTCCGTGTGCGTTTCTCTCCAGGTGAGAGAAGTGTTATTGAAGAAGCGGGTTTTCAAGACCATGTGCATTTTCTCCATGTGAGATAATTGTTGAGAATTTGATTCCCAAGGTGCCAAGTTACAGTTATAGGACTCTAAGACTTCATGTTCAGCCTATTGTTGAAGCCCAAAAGAGAAGTGGGGTAGTCGATGGGGCACACTTCCTAGGTGGGAAAGGCATGTGGAGAAAGAGATATTGTAGGTTGGTTGTTAAACTTGACACTTGAAATCTGAGCATTGCTGCTAAGAGACCTTGCCTGGATAGGATTTCCTTTCTAAGTGGAGTTTAATCCCTAGCTCAAGGGTGACCTGCTTCCAGTTTGTGGGCAATAGAGTCTAGGGTTGGGAGGAAAGTCGTAGGTCTGTATGCAATCGATGGATTACATCAGATAAGTGCCCACCACGTGTCTGTTTAAATTATTGTAAGAATGTTTATGTGATCATGTGTTGGATGCTTACTGAGCAAATACTCATGTGCTTCTATTATGGGTATTTGTTGTGTTAATTATACTTAAAATACATGTTGTTAAACTTGTACAAAAGTTGTGATATGTGACTGTTGTCATGGGTTTTTACTATTGTAATTATCCTTGAATATTTGTTGCAAGGATTTTTCATATATGGTAAGTATATGTTACAGACAGTAATAATTGAGGTTGTAACTATGCGTGTGTGCATATGTTGTTAGAATTGCCTGGAACTATACTTTTTGTGTATATGTTGAGTCTATGTAAATGTTTATGTGTTTTTGATAAGGATATTAGTCGTGGTAATGATACTTGGGCATATATTGTTGGTATTCTATAAATTTATGTTCATATGCAGAGTTTCCATTTAATTCAATGGTTACATAACTAGGAAACTGGGTGTAGTGTAGCCAACACTAGATGAGAATGCCCTGGTTTAGGTATGGTTAGCTCACATGGCATGAATCATTGCTCATTTAGTGATGAGAAAGGACTTATTTAGTAGAGAAGGATTGCAGATAATCCTGAAGGCTTGGCAATCCTTAGAAATTATCTAAGGAAGACTTGAATTTAGCTAAGTCCTGAAGAGGGTTGTTGAAACTATGAAATCTTGTGTCTTCCCTGAAAGAATTAGAGTTTTTAATTGTAGCACAACGAATCAATCCTATCCATTGGTCGGGGTTCCTCACATTCGAGGGATTGTTGAGGATCACAACCATTGTCAACCATTGGATCCATCAGGATGGGCGTCAAACGATTTGAGTCGTTGATCACAGTAGATACATCAGAGTAGCCTGAGATATGGTACTCTGATGGAAAGGATATGAGGACTGATAGTGGTTGTTTATCGGAGTCGATGTCATAGGATATTCATTGTTGGTCAGAGAACATAGACATCAAATCATTCTAGGAAAAGGATGTTGGAAAACTTCGACGAGTGGAACTACGAAGAGTCATCTCCACCATTGGATCCATCATATAATATTTCAAAGTGATCACGACCGTTGATCATAGACAAGCGGGTCCAATCAGATCTCAGGACCTATAGGTTAATCCCAATATCAAGCTACATCAATGAACCAATGGTCTGATGTCCGGTGGTAGGGTATCGACCCTTGGTTCCACTCTTATCCCTCTCCATGAATAAGAGTTTAAACCCTTAAACGGGTCTCTAATCACAATTGTTGGATTAACAAAGAGACATACCAGAATTGTTGATCTATGGCATAAGATCAAGAGGGAGTTGACATAAGGGTCACAGAGGTGACACTTGTCACCATCTAAGTCGTAGAAGGATCTAGATGCGGCCACAAAGGGCTAAGCTCGTTGGGTAGGCACTTTAAGTTATAGTTGTTGGCTCTGCAGGTCAAGTAATTTGGGTCGTAGATCTTTGCAACTTCTTTGTGGTGGATAATTACGTAATTGTATTAATTACACATCATTTAAGCATGGTGATTGATATAATTAACCATCTTGTAATCCTGATACCATGAACTCTCGAGATTCACACTACATTGGGAAGTTTCGATATCCTGACATCCGGGACAACGTGTCACTCAGAGACTCGTCCACATGTCAAGCAAGTATTGGTTCGTGTGCTAGGGTGGCATTTGGTGCATCTAAAGGGTGACACTTGTCATTACCTGGAAGATTAATGAGTAAGGGGTGGACCCTCATTAGCTTGCAACCCCATGAAGGGCACGATAGTTCTGAGTCATCAAATTTATAGGTGGATTGATCTTCACCGTAGATCTTGGTAGGGAAAATTCCAGTAGGGTGGCGTATTACCAACCATCGATTGGATCATAGATCTTGTAGTATAGAACAGTGCTCGTAATCTTGGGGTAACATTAATATATAGATCTTGTAATCATGAGATTAGTTTTAAGTAATTACTTCATAATCCCCGACACCAGGAGTTCTCAAGCTTAAACCTCACCTGGAACAGTCTCAATGCCCGGTGGTGACATGTCACTCGACAAGTGGTCAACATGTCACGACAAGGGATGACCATGTGTCGCTCGATAGTGGAGCCATGTGTCACAAAGATTTGGCCAAATTGGACAAGGATCTGTAAGGAAAATGAGTGCCACGTGTCAAGTGGTATGAATGCCACATGTCATTCCATGTGTCAGTAAGGGATTCGTTGAGGGTTCGAGTGTGGTCCTAACCGTAGAAGAGTACCCTTGGAATAGAGTACTAAGATCCTGACCATTGGATCTAGGGGGGATGGATCCCCACCGTTGATATCATTCAAGATGGGTCAATTAGACCCCCGACTGCTGGAGAGATTCAATGCCCGGAGAAGTTAGAGGGTACAATGGTTTGATGTTGGTGTCTACGAGTCACATTTTCATTGGATAAAGATTGGAGGTGTGTGATAGGACCACATATCTAGGGCACCAGCACATACCAGATCAGACATCGAGGAATAAGGTTTATCAAGATCTCCTGGTGGGTTGATGGTACGATGACCCGACATGACATTGAATTACATCACCTAACAAATGTACCATGAAAAGGTGGTGCTATATGACAGGACCCTGTGCCCTAGGTTCCAACTCATGTCAGACCGGGCCTTTCAAGGAATATGTAAAATGAGAATGGCTATGGTTTCAAGATCCGATAAACCGAGGGTCCGATGACTTAGGTGGCGGGTGCCACGACAATGTCCACACTAGTTGCCATGTCCGCTCAAGAGGATGACATGTCTCGAAATGGTATTGCCACATCGGATGGATATGGGTGATGTGGAGCCACGTGGGTGCCACGTGGGTGCCACGTGGCATTATAATGGAGGAATTCTTAAAAAGTTTAAGAAGCCATAACTTTTTATTTAGAGCTCCATTTTGAGAAAACTTACAGTCGTCGAAAAGCTTTCAACGAGTAGAAGATGATGTTATCTTCATGAGGAGGTTTGGAGAAGGTTGAAGGAAAGCAAAATTTTCAATACACCATCCCTTACAAGGTACTTAGGGGGTTGGGTGTGTTACAAGTCTATCCATTTTGATTCTTGTTGCTTCTTTCCATCATCCATGCAATCAACCTTGTGCTTCCTTTTCATGTGTGAATATTATGGTTTACCCAAATTTTGTCTATTTTATAGTTTAAAATATCATCAAGTGTATTTTCCATCATCCAATCAAGTCTTGGATATGATAAATATCATCTATGATACTTGATTCCCTATTCTCTTTCTCTCTTGAGTGTTGTTTTTCCATTAATCAAAGTAATTATATTTTTTCATATCATAATTCTTCAAGAACACTGCATTCCTTTCATTTTTTTATAGTTGTATTATGTCTTAGCTCAATGAGATTCCTAGATTCCCCCCTTCTCCCCTTGTCCTTCTATAATCATTTCAACACTAAATTAGAAGAAAATCAAAAATATTTTTTTGATACCTTAGCTTATAATGTCTTTTTAGGGTTTCATCCTATTCTCAAAGTGTTAAGAACCAAACATCAATATAGCATAGAAAAACCTAAGGAAAAGTACTCAATGCCTTGAAAAAGAGATAATTTCAGATAATAAGCCTCTTCGAGGAGGCAACCTCCTTTTACCCCACTTAAATGTTCAAGTACAAGATGATTCAAAATGAAAATGTCTCCT
>JASDQU010739538.1:25318-37828 GCA_032191745.1 Picea mariana | reverse complement strand
AGAGTAGAGGCCATTTAGACCTTATCTTTTCCTAGATCCAAGAAAGAAGTTCAATATTTCTTGGGAAAAATCAATTTTCTAAGAAGATTCATCTCTAACTTTGTTGAGTTAGTGAAGTACATTACAGCTATGCTTAGGAAAGGAAATGAGGTGAAATGGACTACTGAGGCTCGATGATATTTTGATCAGATAAAAAAGGCCTTGATTGAAGCACATGTGATCGTCAGCCCTGACTATTCCAAGGAGTTTCTGATATTTTCCTTTGCCTCATTTGACACATTGGCTATTTTTTGGCTGGAGAAAAATACAGAGGGGTTAGAGCATCCTATTTCTTTTTTCAGCAAAGCATTGAGGGATGCAGAAATGAGAGATGATATCATGGAAAAGCGGGGTTATGCTCTATTTAAAGCCCTTAAGGCTTTCAGAATATATGTTTTGCATTCAAAGATTGTTTCATATGTCCCTTCAGCCTCAGTGAAAGAGATACTTATCGAGCCTGACATAGATGGGAAGAGGAGGAAATGGATTGCTAAAATTCTGGAATTTGACCTTGAAATGAAGCCCACTAAATTAGTGAAAGGCCAAGGTTTAGCTAGGTTGTTGTCTGAATCAAATTGCAAATCTTTAGGGGTTAATTTCATGAACATAAACTCAGAAAATCAGCAAGTTGATTTTGTTGATAAAAGCTCCAATATCAGCCCAAATTTGGCAGAATGCACTTGGTATAAAGACATCATATATTTTCTGCAGAAGTTGCAGCCTCATGGTGGTTTGGACAAGAACAAGGTGAGAGATTTGAAGCTTCAAGCAATCAGATATTATCTCATTGATCATGTATTGTATTGGAAAGATTCTCTAGGAGTTCTTTTGAGATGTCTAGATCCACATCAGGCCCAAAAGGCCATGACTGAATTTCATGATAGATTATGTGGGGGCCATCATTTTTGGAGAACCATAGCCTATAAGATCCTCAGAGCTGGGTATTCCTAGCCTAGACTTTTTACTGATGTTTTTACAAAGATTAGAGCTTGTGTCAAATGCCAAAAGTTTTCTGGAAAGCGACAACTCAAATCTTTGCCTTTGAAGCCTGTGGTAGTTTCTGGACCTTTTCAACAATGGGCTCTTGACTTCATTGGGGAAATCCATCCAGCTTCAAGTGGTCAGCATAGGTGGATCTCGACTGCCATTGATTACTTCACCAAGTGAATAGAAGCCATTCCTACAAGGAATGCCTCCCACAAGGTAATCATTAGTTTTCTTGAGGATATCATGTCAAGATTTGGTTGTCTAAGCAGGATTGTTACTGATAATGCTGCCTCTTTCAAAGTTGAACCATTGATCATTTTTTTTGAACAATATGGGATTAAATTATTCCATTCTACTCCTTACTATCCCCAAGGAAATGGTTTGGCAGATTCCTCTAACAAGAGCCTCATAAAGATCATCAAGAAATTGTTAGAAGACAACAAGAAATCATGGGACTCAAATCTGAAATTTGCATTATGGGTTGATAGAGTTACAACAAAAAGGTCACTTGGTGTTTCCCCTTTTCAGCTTGTATATGGAGTTGAGGCTATATTTCCTACTCATCTTGCCTTGCACATGGAAAAATTCCTCCAGTACTACCAAGGATAACCTAATGATATGGTCAAGAGGATACAACAACTGGTAGAAGTACAGCAGACTAGGGAGCAGCTACTTGAAAAAGCACAGGACCATCAGCAGACGATCAAGCAAGCCTTTGACAAGAAGATAAGAAAAGAATATTTCTAGCTGGGAGATCTAGTGCTCAAGTGGGATGCACCCAAGCAAGACAAAGACAAACATGGTAAATTCTAAGCCTTGTGGATTGGTCCTTTCAAGATTTCTGAGGTATTTTCAAATAACACTTATAAATTGCATAACTTGGAGGATTCTGAAGTTTTTGGTGGCCCTGTTAATGGGCACTTTCTGAAAAAATATTTTTCTTAAGCCGTGATTGGCTTTCCATTCATTGTAAATATCACTTTTTCTTTTATTTTTATTTCTATTTGAATAAGTGACCCCATATCCCTAGGATAAGACATTGAAGCTGCTTGTTCTTGGCAGCTCACAGGGAGCATGTCATCCCCTATGGAGCCAATGTTATCACATGAAGTTGCCATGGGTCATATGTAGTTGTTGTTAAGAGCTAAGTCTACACCTCTTCCCTGTCTCTCTCTTTTCAACATACCTTCCTAGAAGTTTTTCCTCTTCTGGTTGATAAAGTCGGTTTTCCCTTTTGTTCATGACATGGTTTTCCTTATTGTCTTGCTTGACAGATTCTATGCAAAAAGTTTTTCTATATTTCTTGAAAGATAAACACATATCGTGATTTGGTTTGAATTATTGGTCATCTTGTTTTCCATTGATTGAGCTCACAGCAGGTCATCCAATTCCTTTGTTTGCACAAGAAACAACCATGGGCACAAAATACAGCATCCAAAGTTCCTGAATGCCAAAATTGGCGCCATCTCTAAACATGGTCAAAAGGATCCTGGAGTTGGAGGACGGATAAATTTTAGCAAGGGCGCTAAAATAGCAGGGTTAGCCAGATCAAAGATCACAACAATATCGACGGCCACACTTCATTTCGAGGACGGAACATGCTCGAACGTTAAAATCCTAGAGTGGCCTCGAAATTGAAACCATGGTATTGATGAAGAGGTACGTGGCAGATGGTGGTGGATTTCAGGAGTCGGAGTGGTGTGGATCCAAACCACTCTTGACAACTTCCGAAATCGCGTGCTTATATAGGGTCCGGTCCAAGAGCGGCACGTGGAAACAAAACTGGGCGTTAAGTCAAACCATCAAAGAAACGTCACAATGAGAAGCAGAACGTTAGCAGATTGTGACTAGTATATCACAGAGAAAACTAGAAGAAGGGTGTTACGGAATATGCAGAGCATCTTTTCAAAGGGGCGCTATGGAATCTACAAATTAGTTATAGGAGGGCGCTACGAAATTGGCTACCGAATGCACTACGGAATGGCGCTACAAACTGGCCATTACAGTCAGAGGTTTTGAATTCATTACTTCCTCTTGACTTTGATGAATTGGAGGGAACCAAAGATCAACAGGGGACAGTTGGAGATCAATATACGAGCTTGGAGGAAACACAAGCTTGGAGAAGATGCACCCAAGCAGCAAGACATGCCATTTTCTTTTTGTTAGAGTGGTTGCCAACATGGCTCCTTAATTTTAGCAATTTGTTAAATTTGTTGGTACAGATGTTAGAATTGTAGTTTTTTGTGGAGAATCCTAGGATAGGAAGGCCAACTCGCACCCCTAGTTGTTTTCTACTGTTTTGATTATAAATACTTTAGACAAATGATATGAGAGGGTCAAATGGTTGAGAAGAGATCCCTTTTTGTAATATTTTGATTAAACAGAGTTGTTATTTGGTTATGTATGAGACTTGAGACATTTTCATTAATAGAAGTCAGTTTCCTTTCATCATGTTGTTTCCTCTTATTCTGAAATGCTTATGATTGGATGATCCATATAAGATGTTGTGGTTTTGTTATAATGGAGGTTTTATTATAATGTTTCTATGAATGTTTTTCAATGTTTTAAACTTTAAGTTCAAGAAGTTCTTGTGACTGAGTTTTCTTCTCCTACCTGCTTGAAGGCCTGATGCTTATAGCAGACCTATCCACCTTCCTCACTAAGTCTTCCTTATATTCACCTTTATCCTTAAACCACTGACTGAAGTTAATCAAAAACCCATTTGCTTATGCATGCTAGCCCAGACTTATGTGTTAAAACATTCTTATGGTGAGCTTTGTCCATCTGACCTTTAATCATTAATTTAGATTTACAAACCTTTTGATGGGTATTGGGCTTACCCTCTTGTAATCTAAGGGTGATTCTTAGTGCTAACATGAGGTATGATAGGCACATGCAAGCAAGCCTACATTTAATTTTCACGATGGATCACGATGGTGATAAATCAGAGGCAGTAGAAGGGGGGATGCATATGGGATTCGTTGTGTTGGGATTCAAAGTTTAATCTACAACCTGAAGGCCTGGATGAGGTAGGACTTGTAGGGAGGCATTTCCATTATGGAAATGAAATGGGGGATTCTCCCTAGGTTTTTTGTGGTGGAGGTTGGTTTCATAAGAGAGTTTATGTTCATTGTAATGTTTGCAAAGAGCAATAGGAAGTATGATCTCGATTGGTGTTTGTTAGTAGAGGATCTGCTCAGGTGTCGTGAGGGAGTTTGGGAAGCATGGGGAATTTTTTCAAGCAATGGTGGAGAAGACACCCTATAGATCAAGCAATTTATGTGGAGGCATGAGGAAATTGGGAAAGAAAACAATATTGTCATCTTGGTTCTCACAGCCAAAGTCATGGAGCTGGAACAGGAGACCAGTTCTCACAATGTAAATGTGTCAAGTCTTATTCTCAACTTCAGGGGTCACCTAGATTTGATAAAGGATGAGTGTGGTAGGTTGTGGTTCCAAATTTTAGTACAATGTATGGACAATTTGTCTTTGGCTTCAAACAAAAATGGCACTCAAATCTCCATTCATGAAAGGGAGGCAGAGGCAAAAACCATGTACAAGGTCCCTATGGAGATCAAATATGAAGCTAATTAGCGAGCTTCAGAGGAACCAAAACACCAGAAGAATGTGAAATAATATATATATGAATGTTTTTCCATGTTATCTACATTTTATGTCAGTTTTTTTGGTAGGATACCTGTAAAAAAACTTGGAATGTTAGGCCAATAGCCACCTTTTTGTTTGTATTTATCAAACTAGAATTATGTAGTGTTTTGGAAAACTCCTGGAGAAATTTTTGTACTTGTTGTTGCTTTGACACAACATGTTTTTTACTTATATAATGAAAAATATATAGTTTTGGTTAAAAAAAAAAGAGGTTACATTTTGGATATGTTATAAGAGAATTCACAAATATCCAAAAAAAATGATCAATAAACACATTTTAAAGCTAAAGAAAATGCACCTACAAAAGGTGTCACAAACTAGCTAGGAACATTGACCTCAATCCGACATTTTTTCCCTTTGTTCTTTTTTACCTCTATTCATACCCCTGAAGAAGATCCCTTGATAACTACTTGTCTATATAATGTTTGTATCAGGGAGTTTATAAGCAAGGACATCTCCGTATCAGAATAAAAAATGTTATATTCATGAGATATCTTTGTTCCTCCTGCAAGAACCTCATTGACAACTATCTCCCTTGAATGGGAAATCATTGTATTCATTACTTATTCTTGGACCTCCATTGACTATTTTATGTCTTAATATTATCTTATGATTCTTCATTGTTACCTTTTTGTACCTTTTTTGAGGGCACATCTTCTATACTCTGATCATTTTCATCATCCAACAATGATAACTCATATGGATGCTAGTATGTAGATTTGGAAGGATACCCCCTTTTCCTCTTCGAATGAGCTCTTTCTTGAATAAAATATTCCTATAGGTGGCATGTTCAATGGAAAATTTGACACATAAAGGCCATGCTTTCATAATATAAGGCCCGATTCCATTGGAAATTATAATGTTTTATAAAAAAAATTGTCTAGAAGTCCTTTACTAAGATCGATATCCACACATATTTAATCATAAGTAAAAAGTCCCAAGTGTGCCCACTCAACATCTACCTTTAAATACCTACCTAGTGGTTTTCCAATATCTCTAAAAACTAAAACATAATAAAAAGGAAATGGAAAATTTTGGAGGTGAACCCAAATTGACATTTTGGTTACAACCCTAGTGGAGAGGTCAAATTTTGGGAACCATGGGGTAATGAAGACACCTACTCTTCCCAGAATGAAGGCCCCTCAAGAAATTTCTAATATTCATAATAATTAATAAAATGAACCAGAAAGAACCCTTTGGAGTAGAAATATACCCCACATTATTTGATCTAGTTTAAATAAATCCATTAGAACAAATACACTATATGAGGGTAGCACCCATTAAAATGGTAAATTACTACAAGTGTTTTATAAGAATACATGTTTTCATTGACCTTCGAATAAGTGATATCCATTGTTGGAACCTTATCAAATTGGCCTACTATATATGGAATAGGAATGATAGATGTTTGAGTTGCTTGAGGAGATGGCTTGGATTGGACTGCATCCTTGAACAAAACTAGTTTTGAAGAAGTCACCCTAGATCCCACCACTCCTCCATGCAATAAAAATGCAAAGATAAGAGTTGAATCTTAGAAAATACTATAATCAAACAATTGATATAGATCCTTCAATTGTTTACCCTCGTAAAGAAGATGTTATTAGGCAATAGGAATCCCTTGGTTGTCTAGATTGAGTTTAATTTATGCTAAATAATCATTTTCATTCACCCACAAAATTATTGATTTCCCATTGAGGGTTTTAACCATGATCTGAAATTTTGTTAATATTTCAAGCCTCTCTTTGCATAAATCCACCCCCGAGGAGATATCAATAAAAGGTTCATAACCTGAAAGAAGACATTCAATCATTTTGCAAATAGATAGTGAACCAATATTTTATCAAACACTTGGAATTTATCCTTAAAACCCATGAAATCCATCTCATAATTCCACCACTTCATTGAAGAATGTGGCCAAAAGTCCAAAGGCTTATTTTGTTGATAGAGTCAAGCCTACCAAACAACGTCTCGATATGCCACAAACTCCACAATCAGTAGATCTAAATCACTCTTCACTGGAGTGAAATGGGAATGCATTGAGGAATCTAGAATCATCAAGATAAAGGCTTCCAATTTAAATATGGGAAGAAAATGAATTGTGAAATTATTTGCAATAAAACCCTCATAAGATCTACCCTTGTATCAATTACAGTGGGTTGAACCATATTGATCTTTTCTACCACTAAAAAAACCCTAACCAACTTTGCTATGAATTCCACTATCATTGTTGATGGCGACTAATACAAATTTGTCTTGTAGTCAATATCATCCTTAGGCTACCATTCATAAAAAAAAGCTTGCCATGGTTTCTCCAAGACCCACCACTAATGAATGAACATTAACCCTAGATACAAACCCTTCTAGATTTTCCTTGGGAGGCATCATCTTGGTTAAGAAAACTAAGTGAAATCTAGACAAGTCTGTAGGTGAGGTCAAGCCAATCCTTAATAAATATATACAAATAATTAATAATAAAATATGAACTAAAATTAAAAATAAATTAATATAAAATAGGAAAGTCAAAGTAGGATACCAAATAGGAATAACTAATAAGATACCACATGGGATTAACTAATAGGATAGAAAATAAAATTATCTATGCACTACTATTTTCTATGTGGATACCTAGAATACCATATTGTTGATATTACTCTCCATTTGGTATCCTACATGGTATCCCTATTGGTTTCCATTTGGTATCCTACATGGTATCCCTATTGGTTTCCATTTGGTATTTAATTTGAATGGAGAGTAATATTAGCAATTTGATAATCTTGGTATCCACCTATGAAATGGTATCATATAGTTTAGTTTTGGTATTTTTTTAAAGTATTATTATTCTGATCCATATTTATGAGGGAACTAAATGAAGCACAAAAATAAGATAGAAACACAAAGATACAGTAATACTCAATTTCTATTAAAGATTGAAATATGCAGAGACTGTAAAAGAAAATACAGAGTGAAATGAACTCGCTAGAATGGTGGTAGCTTATCTCTGAGAAGAGATGTGATGGCTATGTCCATTCACAAGAATATGGTTACAATGAGGCTCCCAATGCCTTTTTAACATAAATCATAAATGAGAAAACCTTAAACACCCAAAAACCTAACCCCGGAAGATGAAGCACCAAAAGGTTTGTGGGTACCGATGGGGGTAGTTGATACGTCAACTTCCCTTATCTATATTTATGAAGGAATGAAATGAAGCAAAAAAATAAGACATGAACACAAAGATATAGTAATACTAAATTTCTTTTAAAGATTGAAATATGCAGATACTGTAAAAGAAAATACAGAGTGAAATGAACTCCATAGCATGGTGGTAGCTTATCTTTGAGAAGAGATATCATGGCCACGTGCATTTACAAGAAGATGGTTACAATGAGGCTCCCAACCAAGGCCTTTTTAACATAAAGAATAAATGAGAAAACCCTAAACATCCAAAACCCTAACCCTGGAGGATGAAACAACAAAAGGTTTGTGGGCCTTAATGGGGGTAGTTGATACATCAACTTCCCTAAGGTGTAAATTTTGCATATGATCTCCATTTTGGGTTTTCAATACCTCGTCGTAAAGGTGTAGTTGAGGAGTACACATTCCAAATGGCCCAATACATGAATTTGGAATGTTTTGGGTGTTGTTATGTCAAAAAAATGTCATTTAGGGCCTCAAAACAGCCCCAGTAGTTTGGGACCCGAAATAAATTGTAGGAAAACTATCAAAATGGAAACTCTATGTTGAGCCAATGGAATAGGTGGGAAACCACCAATGTCTACCTAGATAATTCCTCGCCCCTTAGGAAGAAATGGTCTTTGTTGCGTTGAGTGCCCCCACCAAATGGGGAAACTTCTGTTGAACTTGATGATTGGTGAACCACTTGCCTTGGTGAAATAGCTACCCTGCTTTGACAACCCGATAGAGTTGGATCTTTTGTTGGTGGGTTCCCTTAACTTGTGTGTGCATGATCCGATCAGTGTTATCTTGTTCCATGTAGTCTTGGTTGAGCTCTGTAGGTGTCAGCTACTCTGCCACCTCTTATGTTTCTAGTAGTGGTGGAAAATATGGTCGAAGAAGGTCCACATTGAATACTAGGTGTAAGCCAAGGAAAGGGGGGATACCTAACTCAAAATAATTTTTGCCCATAGCCTTGGTGATGGTGTAAGGTCCATAGAAAAGTGGTTGCAGCTTTTGATGGGGTCATGTAAGGCACTCTTTTTTCAAATGCAACCAATCCTTGTTGCCTACCTAAAACTTGTGGGGAACCCGATGTTGATCATGGCACTACTTGTACTTAGCATTGGCTTTCTACAAAATATCATGGACCTGTTGGCAGATGTGATAAATCCATTCAATGAATTTGGCAGCCTTGTTGGCCTTAGATTGAGCATGGGAAGATTCTTCATATCTGGATGCAAGGGACATTGTTACATCAATGGGGCCCAATGGTTGAAAACTCGAGCCCACCTAAAAAGCGTTGTGGTCGGTCAAGCTATGGATTACTCTGTTGTAGTTGTGTTGGACATAAGGGAGGTTGTCATCCCATGTACGTGGATTCTTGGAGTTGTACATGTGCAGGAGGTGTACAATCATCCTATTGATTACTTTTGTATGTCCATCAGTCTGAGGGTGGAAGGCAGTGGATTTGGTGAGCTTGATGTCCAATAGTGTCCAGAGGCTTGACCAGAATGTGCTTAAGAATCTGATGTCTTGATCTGATATGATGGTATGTGGTAGTCTGAAGTGTACCCATACATGCACAAATAATAGCTTGGAGATGGCCTCGGCTATGATACTCTTCTTGCAAGCAGTCAAAATGCCCATCTTAAAGAATTAATCAACAACCATGAATACACATTCACTTCCATGCTTGGTGGAGGGGATGCTTGACATGTAATCCATCGAGATGGATTCCCATGGCCCATCGGGACTAGGAAGAGGGGTGTATAGTCCTTTTTTTTAATGGTTGGCTTGGAAATGGAGCAAGAAGTGGAGGATCTGATATACTTACTAACATCTTGTCGAAGCTTTGGCTAATAGAAATACGTTTGTAGTACTACCATTGTATTCTCCACAACAAAGTGGCATGTCATCTAACTATAGTGGGCTTCCCAAATCAACTTCACATGCTTGATTGAAGGAACGTAGAGATGAACCAAATGGAATATCAGTCCATCCTGAAGATGGAAGTCGACAACGATCATGCATGTTCCCAACATTTGGTAGGTCGTAGTGAAGTTAGGATCATTGTCATAGAGTTGGGACCATTCAGAGTGTTAGAGAAAGATTTGCCTCACCCTATGCAATATTGTAGAGAGGGCCTTATTCCATTTCCCTATGCAGACTTATCTTCCCTATTGACAAAATACTGAGACGAAAATACAAATTTTTCCACTTGTACGCATCTTGCACACTATACAAAAAGCGTATACGTGGGCTGCTCCACTGTAGCCCACGTACATCATGNNTTACTCTGGAGAAATTATTACTTCATATTGAGTCTACATCCCTTTGTCCTTTAAGTTTGAACACAGTGTTCAACCCCCAAGCTCTTCCCTTATTGATGGATAACCTCATTGTCTCCTTTCTATGAGCTTGCCTTTGGTGGAGGCCCAGCTAGAAGGAACTTGGTTTCTCGGTTCCAAACCATGTTGACACAGAACTCTGTAATATTTTCACTTCTACTGATCATTTATTAATAGAAATACTCTCTTCCCGTCCAATTGATATCTTGCAAATATATGAGTTATTATCCATGGGCATGTTTGTTTTGTATATTAATGGATTATGCTATCTAATGTGCTAACCTTTTATATTATAACTGTATGCTTGCTCTGCTGGTTTGTTGAGAACTTGTTGCAGGTATAAAGCTTTGGGTCAATGTGCTCAATGATGGACATCATCAAACATATGGACAAGGTAGGTCCCTTTCTTATCTCGCTTTCACATTGGTTTATATAGCATACTTTTGGGATAGATTTGATTTCTGCAGTCATATCTGTCTGTTGTGGTTTACCCTAGCCATAGAGAGATTTTCCTCGTAACACGGAGGTCTCATGGCTGCAAGTCGAGCACCATGGTTAGTGTTGCAACTTAAGGTCGATTGAGGTAGTCAACGACGCAATTGGTGCTCCCTTTCTTATAATTAATGTTGAGGTGAAATTGTTGCAATTATGTGGACCACTTTTGATGGTTGTCATTCTACAATTTTCCTTCTGTCTACATGAACTACAGAGGCTTGTGATCTCTATGGATGACTATCTCCTTCCCCAGAATGTAATATTCCATTGGCAACAGGCTTGTACAATGGAATAAATTTATTTTTCATAAGTGGGGTACTTATGGATGAAATTCAAGAGTGTCTCACTATGATAGGTCACTGGATGGCTGTGTTGAGTAAGAACAACATCAACAACATAATCGAAAGCATCGGTCTCAATCTCAAATGGTTTTTGCAGATCAAGTAATGCGAGCATTGGGGTTGAGCATAAGCGATGTTTCATATCATAAAAATATTTATGTTGTGATCTGTCCCACACCAATTTATCTTTACAACCACCCTTGGTCACTTGGATGAGAGCCCATGCGATATGGGAGAACCCCAATATGAATCTGTAATAGACGTTGGCAAGGTATAAGAAGTTCTGAAGTTCAGTTAGTGTTGTCAGGGATGGCCATTCACAAATGACTTGGATCTTGGATGGATTGACATGCACACCATGCTCATCTATAATATATATGAGGTATTGGACCTTGTTCATGTCAAAGGAGAATTTCTCTAACTTAGCATATAAATTGTGTTGTCGTAGAGTGTGAGGGACCTGGTGAATGTGTTGCAAGTGTTTTGTTGGTTGTGGAGCCTTATTATCTTCTTGATTCAAAGGTTTGTTTCAACCGTGCTTGGATCCCATTTCTTAACGGGGGGTCTGGAGGGGCTTGCCCCCCCACTACTGTCGTCAGGGACCCTCCCCTAGCAGGGGATTCAGGGGAAACGCCCCTGAAGCACATTTTTGGGGGAAAATGATTTGTAAAATATTCAGATTTAGTAGTCAATCTGGACCGTTCATTATAAGGTCAAAGATCAGATAGTAGAAGTTATGTTAGGGATTTTTTCCCTAGAAGGAAACCCTCTTTTATGAGGGAATTGTATTGTGGTTGTGTCTGATAGTGAATATTGTATTCTGAGGGAGGAGACTGTGAGAGAAAGGAGAGGAAGTTACAGTAGGTGTGTTGTAGGTTGTATCCCTTCATTTTGTTGGATAACGGAAAGGAAGGACTTGGAAATTTCTCTAGTGGGCATAGCCCACACTAGGTGAACCATGTATATCTATGTATCTATTGTATTGTGTATCTTATGTGTTTTATTTCCACATTTGATCCGGATTTTATGAGAAGAACGAAATGAATACAGATTATTAACAGGTGCTTAACACAAAATAACAGAGATATAGTAAAATTGGTTTTCTATTCAATAAGGAAATAAGCTGAAACTGTAAAATGCAGCGGAAACAAGCTTGCTGGAACGGTGGTAGCTTATCTCTGAGAAGAGATGTGACGGTTGCGCTCATTCACAAGAAGGTGATTACAATGAAGCTCTGAAGGACTTTTTACAATAAACAGGAATGCCAAAAACCCTAGACATCCAAAAACCTAACCCTAGGAGATGAAGCGCCAAAAGTCATGTGGGCCCCATTTGGGTAATCTAGTACATCAACTTCCTGGGGTCGTAACTTTTGCATACGATCTTCATTTTAGGCGTATGATATCCCATTGGAAATATATCATCGAGGAGATTCATTTTGGGGGAAATATTAATGG